>JZKD02S0284885.1:93422-111250 GCA_000966675.3 Picea glauca | reverse complement strand
TTTGAAGCCACTTGTTGCTATGGCTGTGTTACATTTTGAAGAAAAATTACGTAACATTGAGTCCACTCTATCCTCGGCATTGACAGAAGCTATTGGTACTGCTGATACAATCCTGGAGGGATGCTTCTCTTCTTTAGTGAATCCACTTGCTTCAAATACTTGACAGCTTGGCAAGGGGATCCACCTTCGAAAGTTCTGATTCCACCAGCTTAACACAAGTCTCTATGAGGGAAAAACTTCTAACAGTTGAGGGAGTCTAAGATAAGGATAAAAGATGACAAGAAAAAATTTGTAAATATTGATATCATCCATTTGAACAGAGAAGGTAGAATCAAAATGCACAAATTCTCTAGTGGCAACATTTACAGTGGTTATATAAGGTCTTCTAGCCACAACAAAAATTAGAGAAAAAAATTGTTAAACTCTTTGAACATATTGAGCCTTAGAAGCTGACAATAAGATATTTGGGAAAGAAGAATAGATATATAATCTCCGATGAGGAGATAAATTAAGCAATTGAAAACCTAGCCTAGTGCAATTGATGTATATCTCATGATTGTTCCCAACCAACTACAGGTGTAGATCGATGGCCTGAAGAAAGGGCTAAACAGAAAGGTTTTTGGTCAAGGATAAGGCTACGGTGACTCAATTTGTCGAATATAAAGTCAACTTGTTAAAGGAAAACTAGTTCACTATGTTAGTTTCTGATTTTGTTGTTGAGGAATCAACAACCCAGAAGGAAAGCCTGCTTGTTGATAGTGTGTATTGAAGAATCAAATCCAACAGTTGAATCAAAAGGTTCTGGAGTCCCAAGGGATTTCTTTTGAAAACAACTAGAAGTTCCACGAATTGAGTGCTAGTATGAAAGATAAAGAAGTTGAATTAGTTTGTTTCAAGGTTGAACTGGAAGTTGTCATTGTTGAGTGTAAGATCCTTAAAAGTACATATATTGCTCTTGATGAAAGACTAAAGTCTACTTGGCATAAGGCTATCTGCCAAATGAATATTATAGTGGCTTGTTTATCTATTTACGATCAAATCATCAATGAGATTGTTGGTCTTGAAGATTGTTACCGCTCAAAATCTCACTAGATGGAGAAGTCCTAAGCACAAATGTGAGAGCCTAGAGGCAACTATTAGGAAAACCACCCACTATCACCTCAGTGGCCTTGCCTCTCACTTTAGACTAAGGAGATGGGTTTCCTAGCCTAGGGGGGTGTCCCTAAACATTCAATCTAGCTAGTTCGTTATAGTGTGGGAGTGAAATGTTAGCTTAGATTGATGAGTTAACCAAAAAAGTCGATTTGCAAAAGTGATTAAGTGTTATGAAGTATGCTAATTCGTCTTAAGAAGTCAAGAGTGAATGCCCAATGTGTGACTTGCTTAGAGAGATATTTCAACCATACAACACACCATAATGTTGCATTTACACCAAGGAGAGTGATATGCCCATGTAGCAATTAAACCATCAATAACATTCCATGAAACACATAAATGTAAAAGTCCTTAATTTGTGTTTAGATGATGTGTGTAAATTGAACCATTAAGTATACTTGCAAATGAGTGTTAGATGCCGCAATATTGCTCCAAGAGTGAATGAGAAATGTAGACTTAGAGATCAAACCATGTAACCATGAAAGAGAATGTTGCAAGAAAGTATCCAAGAGCTGTAAATAAATTCCAGAATGCAGAATTAAACTCGTAAAGTATCCAAATATGTTAAACAGTGCTCAAAGACAGAATTGGCATCAATGAATCATGAACCTATTAAGTGTTGCAAGTACAAATTATGTTACTTGGAGAATTAACCAGCAATGTTATCAGAAGTATAAACCATAAAAGATCAATCACATAAAGAGTTGGTAGACTTTTTAATGTGATTATTCAGTGGGTTGATTCTTAGAGTGTTGAATGTGAAAATCGCTAACAATTGCTCAAGGAATTAGAATAAATCCACCAAAACTGTAAAGTTAATCCTTAAAGATTGGTGCGGTGTTGCAAATGAGTTTGATTCCTTAGGATTATAACCAGCAGTGTGAAAATACTCCAAACAGTTACCAATGTAGAACCATATTCACAACATTAATCTCATTCATGTGTGATCAAGAAAATGGAGCATTACTTCACCTTAAAATGTGAGGTTGCTTGTTATATTAAACCATGGACATCAGTCAATCACCAGAGCATCAACTTCAAGCAAGTAAATGAGATGTTTGTTATGAAAGCAAGTTAGAAAAGTAAAAATTTGAGCCACAGCCTACTCTTGAAAAGCATAGATATGTTTAGGACAGCAATAAGAATAATTTCCAGATCTGAATTTAAACCATTAAAGTGCAAAAAATGAACCAGCCAATGAAGAACTTAGAGAAAGAGCAATATCAGTGAAACGTTAGGCTTAAATTTTAATAGTGCATCAATTTAGCTCTTTAGGTGTATTAGACCATAGATCCAATTTAGATTTTGGTGTATTAGAGCATAGATCCAATTTAGATTTTAAGTTGTGTGTGTTACATCCACTGTAATTCCATGACCATGGTGATAAATTCCAGCAAATAAATGATAAACAAAGAGACCAAACTAATAAGTTGTTTAAAGGTATTGATTTAGTCATCCGTGGAGTAATATCATTAGATCCATTTAATTTGTGAGCAAATAAGGTGTTAGATCTAGTTAGTTATCCCTTAAAGATGTTACTATTGTTGAAACAAGAGACAACATGCAAATCGACTTAATATAAACCAATGAGAGAGGATGATTTACTAGAAAAATCAAGTCTAACTAGCTAGATGTGAAATCATTATCCTTCTAAACTTGAAATTAGCAATCTAATCTAAGATATCAATTCAAATTAAGCCCTAGATTGCCATAAAAAATAAAAAATAAATAAACAAAAGGAAAATTTTGGTTTTAAAATTTTGTGGTTGGGAAAATATGGATAAGATTAGTGCCTAACTCCACTTGGGTTGTGGTGTCACACTTGGCCTAAAAAATAAATAAACAAAAGGAAAAGTTTGGTTTTAAAATTTTGTGGTTGGGAAAAGATGGATAAGATTAGTTCCTAACTCCACTTGGGTTGTGGTGTCACACTTGGCCTTGCTTGAGGCTATGTCCTCGTGTTAAGTTTGGGATTACAAGCAACACTTAAGTATGCCATGTAATTCCCTAATGGGAGACACTTGGATATTTCAAACTTCTATGGGACAAGGGTTCTAGATTGAATCCTCTTCTAAGTAGCATAAGGTAGCCTATATCTCTATCCTAAAAACAAGAACTAGAAATCAAGGATTTGCTAAGTTCAATGTGATAGATTTAGAAATAAACAACTAAATACTACAAAGCATGAATTAAGAATACCTTGTAAGCTCCTCCAATTGTATCAAGACACTCCTCCTTTGGCCTTATGCTATCTCTTTCATCCAAAAAACTTGCAATAAAAAAAATGCTCGAAGTCGCCCTAAACAAATAAATCCTCAAGACAACACCAAGATGAATACAACTTGAGCAAATCTGAGACAAGAATTTTTCCTATTATTCTCCAAAAAGGATACAATTGAGGGGGAGGCTCTTTATATATGAAGAGAGTCTAACAACCTCATGAATAAAACACAATAGATCTCTAACCTCCTAGCCTCAAAATAGAAATTCTCTAACAAACTAGAGAGGATAGAATCAAATTACAATATAATAATGTGGGCTAGCATAAACAACTCCTCAAACATGTGGGCACCCTCTAAAACCATGGTCAAAACTACCTCAAGAGAGTATGAATGGTCCAAGGACAAGTGTGCCCTCCAAAAAGTGCTCTAACTACCCACATGTGTGGCATCAAGACCAAGAAGTGAGACATTGAGTGGTCAAAATATGGCAATAATTTTCTCGTGACGAATTTAAAAGC
Source organism: Picea glauca (assembly GCA_000966675.3). Classification (NCBI taxonomy): domain Eukaryota; kingdom Viridiplantae; phylum Streptophyta; class Pinopsida; order Pinales; family Pinaceae; genus Picea; species Picea glauca. Next base: position 107,355 of record JZKD02S0284885.1, on the reverse strand, counting down.
ACTATAACTATGTCTGAATTTCTATTATCACAACATTTTGGAAATCCCAAAAACATTCCTCATCTAATAATGTTGATCTAGCGAAATTTTGGGAACTCGATCAAAAGATAACTGCTTCTGAAGCTAAGTCACCCTAAAAAACGCTCTAACAAACTCAATGACCATCTCAACTACCACAAGAAATGGTCCAAAGTAGCATAACGACCTCTAACAAACTCGTAACCACCTCTAACAACTCCATCCAGCTCACATGTGTGATCCAATATTGTGTAACTAACTCAACAAACCCACACATGTGAGGGAATTTCTCCAAGGGGAAGGTGTGCCCTCCCACAAGATGATCTAGGTGGGACATGTGATGATGTGGTCCCTGCCACACTGTCCAATGCACTGTCATGGATCCCAAGAAAATATCATGGATCCCAATGAAGATATATATGTTCATATGTTGGTACATGGATCCCAATTCAAGTACATAAATATTGAGGCATAGTACATAGATCCCAAGGCATAGATGCAACTCCCGATACAAGTACATAGATCTTAATGCAAAGCACCCACCTATAGTAGTGAGCCATGCCTTGATATACATGTCATTAGGTAGTAAACATGTCAGTGCCATCTTGTAACTTTTCAATAACTATTTAACTTTTGTACTTTAGGCTAAGTTCAACCATGGTGGGGATAACATTAACCTCTATTACATGTGAGACTTCTAAGACCAAGAAGTATGTCCTAGATTGATAAGTTAGAAGTACGTAATGTGATGGATAACTTTTGAAAGGGAAAAGAGGAAACTTCATGAACCAACCTTCATGGCCATACATGATGTATAGGTCTTCCTCTACTAGCTTTTAAGGGCTAGGGTTCTTCATTTCTTCCATGATGTCCTTCATGAGGGTGCACTAGGCTTAGAGTTACCACCTTGGCACTGTTTTTTACTACCCCTTCTTTCTTTGCCTTTTTCTTTATGGTTCCTTTCTTTCTTTCTTCATTTATTAGTCCTTTTCTTTGGATATGCATTATTAAGCATAAGAATAGGGCTAAGGACCCTTTAGTGAGGTGGCATAGCTCAAGCATTATTATCTTTTGTCTTTTTACTTTTTTGTGTGGCTACAACTACCTCGAGCATTTTTTCTCTTTTGACTTTGAAGGCTCTTACACATGGGTCTTCATTGCTTTGCTTAGGACCTTGATGAATGACTTATGATAAGTTAACCATGAGTAGCGAAATATGATGGATGGTATGTCGATGAATGGGAAAGATGGAAAGTGTTAAGAATGTTTGGGATATGAAGTATGCTACATTCTCTAGTAGTATTACTTGACTCAAGAGGTGATGACACTTATCTAGAAGAAAATTATGATCCACCAAGGTATCCCCTAAAAAAAGGTAAAAATTTAGTGCTATGATACATTCTTAGATTACATTGATGTCCACCATGTTCACAACCTGCATAAGAAACATTAACACCATATCTAAGCATGAAACCCATACACAAAATGATAGTAGAGTAATTGAAATTAGAAAACTAAACTGGGAGAACATAACACCATGTGTGTGAAAGCATAGTGTACCATTTGTAAGTGCATGTATCATCTTAGGTGTAAGAGATAGGAGATGATATACCATGGATGAGGCATATAAGAACAACTAAGAAGATCCCACTTATAGGTGACATCATCGTGTAACTGAAGGAGAATTGGAAAGAAGTATGAGCTTGGATGAGACGAGCAAGAGTGATCATGTGAATTGGAAGACCACACCACTGGAAGGGTGGCTCTAGTACTAGTTTCCCATGGAATCTCCTCACATCATATGAGGGGGAAACATAGAGCATTTTGAGATGATCCAATTCAGCAAGATGAAGAGTATAAGGATGCTCATGAAAAACTAGAGGCTAAGTAGAATAAGGACTGCTCAGACCAACGTTCTCATGTGGAAGTATTGTCCAAAAACACAATGTTTGAGGTTCAAATACAATCTAACAACCATAGAAGAATGCCTTGAGAATAGGAATTAGAATTCAGATCCACGACCAACACCATATCAACAAACCTTATCAATGAATATCAATGACAGGGAGATGGGGTAGGATTTTGTACTTTTGGAAGAATTCAAGGAAATCGATAGTCTCCTCCTGAAGGTTTGTTTTTCCTTTGATTTCATGATTTATCTTGGTGTCCAATTTCTCCTTATATATTTAATCTTCTGAGAAATCAACACTAAACAATGGTATATAATCCAAGCATTAAGACTCCTCTAGATCAGTTGTTTTCATTTGAAGTCTCCACAATGATGAGCCATTTTCTAGGGGACGCTTTAGCACTTGTTCCTCACGATGCATTCTTATTGACAAATGTTTTGAATTGTTTTTGCTCTGACTGTATACTCTTACTTGAGACAACCTTTTGTTTCAATGCATGGGATGGCTAGTCTACTTTCAAGTTTTGTTCATATTTTGAGGATTACCTTTAATTTTTATTTTTGTAGTCTAGTTTCATACCTCATTTCTAGCTGATTTTGACTTCAATTTTTTATTTGACTTATTTGTTTCCTAAAGATGGTTTGCATATCCAATTGATTAACTTGCATCTAATGATTTCGATTTATTTTTAGGGCCCTTAAGCTTTTCGTGCACTAAGAAAATCTATGCAAAGTCACTATGTGATGTTTATCCATGACTAGGAAAGGAAAAACCACAAGAAAAACTTATGACACTTGCTTGAAATGCTTATAATAAGTGGTGGAACATAAGGAAACCCTAGCGACTAACTCCCTGGTGACTTCAAAACTTGAAAGTTTCTAGCCAATGAATCATCTTGCTGAAAGGTTTCATTCACTTACACTAAAATCATCTTATCATGTGGAGGGTAATGAGCTAGACATCCAGGGATAAATATCATAAGGGGATATGTTTAATACTTAGGCATGGATAACCTATTCTCAAAAACAAGTATCATCACCTCTTGCTTGAAAAAGTGACGTTGTTTTCCCCTCATGCACCAATTACTAAAGAAAATATTTGGAAATAAATGATTGGGAAAGGAAATCTAGTTTATTTTGGGGAAATGTAGGTATATTTGATGAGGCTATGGATACTCAATGGAAGTGGAGCAAGGACTGTGATATCGAGGTGACTCCATCGGGGCTATGGACACTCACAGGCAATGAAGCAACACCATGAGAACATGAGAAGCCTGCTTGAAGAAATTTTTCAATCCCAATTTTGAGTAAGCTCTATGATCATTTCTCTAGCCCTGAATAATGGATTATGCTTCTAGATAATAAAATTAATCATATCTATCTTAAATTTAGTTCGTAATTTGTTACGGTTTGGGAATTGAATGAATTTTGGATTCCATCACTTGGTGGAACTTTTACAGGAATCCACTATGAGGACTAAAGTATTTTTTTTTCTTGGATAAGATTAAGTTTTGTGTCTTGGTTCATGGTTTGATAGTGCATTTCAGATATTAATGGATTTTCCTTTTTTGTCGTCATTTGTTCATGCCTCAACACCACCCCAAGTCGACCTACTTTGGGACTCGCCTTAAAAAAAATTAATGCACCTTTTTAAGCTCACTTCAATTTCTTTCGATTGATGATAAGGTGGTGCTAGTTTATAAATGTTGATTTGATTTATTTTCTTTCTAGAGTAATCATATAGTATCTTATAGCATGTGCATTGATGCACTAATTTGCTTAGATGAACCTGCTTTTCCTACATACCTAGCATCATGTGCACCATGGTTTTCATTTTTGTTGCATTTCATGGATATTAATAGCCCTAACTTGTTTGGAGGTGTCATGTAGTGTTTCTTAGGATGTTTCTTAACACTAAATGTTATATGGATGGTTTTCCGAAGAAAAAAAAATGGCAAGTTTAACCAAGCAACGGGCACCCTAGTCACCTATAGACCTTTTACTTAGATGAACCATTTACATGCTTGTGAGCCCCACTAAGGCCTTTGTTAATTTTTGTATATCATTTGAAAGGCACCTTAGTGATCATGGTCCTAACATTCGAGTGTTTCACTTTTGTTTGAATCCATGGTAATAGCATTATACCCTGGTTCTCTAATTTACATTTGAGGTATTAAGCCTTGTGTTCTTCTTTGTACGAGCCTTTGAGCTCTCAAATGTTGAACTTTCTAAGGTGATTTTTACCCATCGTATACAATAGCATTGTGTCTTTCTCGAGAATTCTTCATTCACCATGCAAATTGCTTGTTATCAACCTTTTGTATTCTATGAATCCTTCAAATTAGTTTTCTTCTTGATAATCATTCAAATAAACTCTTTAAATTTTATAAATGGTTTGAATCTCTTTTGCATATGAATTTGAATGAACTTTGAGTTTTTGCATGGGCAAGTCATTCGAAAGAGGGGAATCACTAATTTGTTACATTGGCAAACATTGAGGGTTACCCACCATTTTAATGACTTGCCTAGGTTACCCCCATTTTAATTTTAAACAAGTTTTTGGCACTCTAGGGGTTTGCCGGTAGGGCCTTTCGAAATCCTTGAACCATTCCTCTCTCCTTTTTCTCTAAGTTGGTTTTTTGTTCAAATAATTTGATAGATGGCATTCAAAAGAATTGTAGCATTCAAATCTTGTTTAATGACATGGTTTTGAAATGGGTTTTCATATTTTGAGTGTTGTAGGTTGCCATAGATTAATGTTTGATTTACAAATTGTGAGATGATATCTTATAGGAATATGAGTTTATGGTTTGGTGAGAAGAGGAATGTGTTTTTATTAGATGATTTGTCGAGTGATGTAATGAGGGTTTCCTCTGTGTGTGTAAGTAATAATGAAGATGAGAGAGTATTTCAGGAAGAGAAGATTGAGAAGAAGATCGATTTCAAATGCAATCTACAACCCATTGTTCCCTCAATGTGATTGTATCAAATGATCATAGCCAGAAGGTGCTATATGGGGATTTGAAGCTCCAAAATATTTTGGTACAACAAAAATGGTGTTGTTGGAAATTCAAAATCTTGGACTTGGTCGAGTTTACTGTAATGAACTTGTTGCTAATCACTGAAGTTATTTTTGATGGAGCTAGTGCTAAAAGAGACACATTTGTCATGACTCTTTGCTCACCTTTTAGTTGATAAGGGGGAAGATATTTATGATGATTGTTAGACTTCAAGTTTTAAAGTCTACTCTTGATTTTGAGGATTACAATTTATTCAAGACGATGGATTGAGCATTTAGTACTTTTGACATGCATCACTCACATGGAGAATTTTGAGGATTGGTCAATTTGACCTTTAGAGGATATTCATAAATATAATTTAGCACTTGGAATTTTAAATAATTTTTAAGATAATGGTATGGATGGTTTATCATTTTGGAATTTGAGGATCTAGTCACTTCAATGTAGATTTTTGAATTACATGGTTGTTTGAAATTTTTTATTGACACTTTTGTTTCAAGATTTGAAGAAATACCAATAGTTCACCCTGTTATCCACCAGTTTGCACAAGATGGATTTCCTAAAGAGCCTCCAAAGAATGAGCAATCAATGTGCATATATGTAGAGTTCAGAGTTCAACCGGTCTTGCAAAAAACCCTTTTTTTTCGCATTTCCACCATTGTAATAAATGTCCTAAGTATGAGATATTGTAAAAGGCTATTGGCCACCTCAGACCAGGAGTGAGCACATACTTTGGAGTGTTTTTTTCTACTTGTTAATTATTTTTTCTGCTTGCCTTAGTGAGTGATTAAATAATTTCTAAGTTTTTTCACTCAAAAGACTAGCTCCAGAGCCGGAGTATGTACTGGCGAGTAGGTCTTGGCATAGAAAATCCAATGTCTAGTGTTTAAATGTATATGAGATCATATTATGACATATTGATTGAGTCATGTGGAAATTGCGGATAGGTTTGATAGGTTTTTTTTTAGTTTTTAGTGAATTGATTAAATTCCCACAAAAATGGAATTTATTAATTCTAAGTCAATAAAATGTAAAAATATGGCATTAAACATTGTCAGATGCCATATTTACAGTCATTTTTCAGTCCAGAGTATCATGTAAACCCCTATGTCCCATCTTTCGAGGCAGAAAAGTGATTATTATCACTAAAAAATCAAAATTACTTGAAAATTACGAAAAATGGGTAGTTAAATTCATTTCCTAAATTTAGGAGAACTAGGGAACATGTCAAAAACATGTTTTTTCATGTCCCCGGTTGATTGGAAGCCTAAGTCAAGTTAGCTAAAGGGGAGGTCAACTCAACTAAGATGATGTGGACTTGGGGGAGATCCCAATGTGGGAACTCGACCCCACTTAGTGAGATGGTGCATCTTAGATGGATGGCGCACATCCCAAGGCACATGCACACCTCTTAACTACCCCTTCCACTCACACTCACTCCCACTCATCCCCACTTATCCTCAATCTCACTCCCCTTCACCCCACTCTCACCTCACATCACTCCCCTTTACCTTCCACCACTCCCCTTCACTCCCTATTCACTCCCTCATCTCCCATGCATTCCTAAACCCTAACCCTAACACATCCTTCATTGGAGTTATCACCTCCCATTTCTATATAAGCAAGGTCGACCTCCCTAATTTAGTGGGTTCAGTTTTGGGCAAGCATTGTATCATTGTTGAATCTTTCTTTGGAATAATAAAAACTTTGGAGCTCATCTTCCGTGTGTGGACTCAAATGTGTGGATGAATGTTGGACTTACATGAGGTGATGTTACACTAAATATTTTGCATATGGTCTATTGTTATTTGGCTAATCATAGGGATACTATTATCTAGATGGAGTAAGTTACTTAGTTTTTTTACTATTTAATTTACTTGTTGATCTATKCTTAATATTTCATTGCATGTGTGTTTCTGTTCAAACTAATATGCTCTTGAAGTTTTCTATGTAGAAAAACATCAAGTACAAGAATTTGTAGGTATTTTTGTTGCATGTTGGATMTTTATCTTGGAGAGGAAAAGGAGMTYGGTTGCATCCTCTTTTCTGTCCAAGAAGTTCTTAAAGAAAACATTCTCCCTCTTCCTCATATCAAAGGGACCCCATTGCCCAAGTGTTCCAGGCTCAAGTGGAAACCCCAAAAAATCGATAAATTTATTTCCCCTCTCTATTTTCTTTGGTTGCATGTTGCTTAGATTAGTTTTAAAGTTTAAATTTGATATCTAAAGGCTGCATGCATTTACTTTCTAGATCTAATTGTAATTCTGTCAATCTAAAGAGGTAGATCTAGGTCCTTTTTTTAAGCAATTTTTGGTCTATTTTTCTCCAGATTTTAGACTAGTCTTTTGATTTGTTTTACTTTAAAGATCAAGATAATTAACTGCCATATGTTTTCTGTTTTATGACAGAAAACATAGACATTTAAAAGAGCCTAAGTCTAGTTCATACAAACTCTCCCAAAAGTCTAAAAAAACTTGTTTTTGCCTTAGAATTTTTTTCCGAAAAATTTAAATAATAATTTTTAGTTTTAAAACTTATTTTCATCACTTTATAATAGTCTTTACTTGCTGTTTTCTTGCAGCAATAACAGGTCCAAGAGGAGATTCTGCCAAATTTTGGTGAAATCAAGGCTCCCGGGGCACCCTGGGGGGTTTAAACTTCATCAAATGAAGTTTTCTTATTCTTCTTCTTATTTCTTGTATTTCTTTAAATGATTCGGTTATAAGGATCCTTCTTCTTTATAAAAAGATAAAATCTTAAAGATAACCTTTGTTCTATGTTGTAATAATGCAATAAAAGCGGGCCCTGTGTGCCTAGTTTCTCCATCCCCATTAAGGGGATTTGTGTTCTTGGTTTGGTTTCTCTATCTTTTGATTGATGCATGTTTAAAATATCTTAATCAAACACACAATTCAAGTACATCGAACACACAATAAACACTCATAATTTCATGCATGCTAATGAACGAAATCCTAAATCTCTTATGCATGCTTAGTTCAGTTTTCTTCAAGTATTTTTCAGCAATAAATCTTGCAACCTTGTTTAATTTCTAAAGTATCTTGTAATTTATCTCTCAACTAAAAAGCAGGGTACTAAATCTATGTGTTGCAACAAATCTTTCTTTTCTTCAAGTATTTGTGCAAGTTGTTCTTTACAAAGCAGGGTATATGATTTATCTCTTTCAAGCATTACAAAGTATTTGAACCTTGCTAGTCTAATTAGGGAAATCCTATAAAGAATTTTCTCTTTAGTGGAAACGTAAGGGAACTTGTGAGGTTATCTGGCGCAAACTTTGAGATCTAGGTTCTCTCTGTCAGATCCCTTCACATTTTCTTGTGCTTGTGTGTCAAATCAGAGGGTTTACCCTATTGGATCTACGACATTGCTCAACCTCCACTTTAGGGACCATTCCTAAGGACCAAATCTAGCTTAGACACACATTTACTTTACTTGCAAATTAAAATCTTCTCACTAACTGAAAATCAATTTACCTTAATAAAACTTCCTATCTACATTGCCCACGAATCCATTTAAGGCACTAGTAATTAGTATATTTATTTATCTTATGTGAGCAATATTTACATTTATGCATCTTGTCTAACTTTTATGCTAAAATATTGCAGATCTTGTATCCTTTGATTTATGCATGTTTTTTTTTTTAGCGAAGTACTTTATGATGATGATGATGATGATGAATGCTAAATGTTAATTGATCAAATTTTATTTCAAGCAATAAACTCCTCAACTTAAGTGCTTTTTACTTTCTTAGTTACAAAGCCTTAGATTATTTTTATAGGGACTATCCCCCTTGGCTTTGCTAGGAGTTGGCCTAGACGGAGGAGTTGAGGATCATGTGACAACACCTTGACTTGAGACTTTCCCCCAAGGACACACCAAGTGGATTGAAGGTTTCTTCCATGTTACCCCAGGTGTGTATAAGGAGGGCAACATTTTTGGCGTCGTTGCCGGGGATAAACCTTTATATTCCTGGGAAACGACTTTTGTTTTCTTTTTTTCCTTTTACTTTGTTTGATGCTTCTTGTTTGTTTGTAATAAACTTTATCATCTGGCGACTCCACTTCAAAATAATTTGACAAAGTATTATGCAAAGAGGAACTCACAATTTACTTAGCTTCATCCTTAAACCCGAAGGTGTTTTTAGAGGAAGTTATCCAAGTTGTCTTCTTGTAGGATCCTTAATGATTTTTGGGTCCCAATCCATCTATGTTAGACCTTTCTTTTTAAAATAAAGTCTAGTTTAGAAATGGATGATCTTTATAAACCTATTGATTTTTCTGCAATAAGTGGTTATCCACATTTGATTCCAGAAAAAGCAATTGAAAATTTTCCTTGTTTTCAAAGTATTGATATGGTTGATGCTAGACATCATGTTCATAGAGTTACACATTGCTTCAATAAATGGTGTTGCAATGCCTTATATGAAGATGTGGGAATAAAATTGTGTATCTTGTATTTTGATGATGATGATCTTGATTGGTTTACGAAACTTAAGGACAAACAGGTTAGAACTTACAAAGAGTTGACTAATGCTTTCATGGAAAAATGGAAGGAGAAGGAACCTCTAGTCAGTTCAGATGCTTCACCAGAGTTTGATGAGAAATTTACAGATGTCATTCAGGCCATGAGATTCGCTCATGCAATGAATTTAAAGGACATGGAATCTCGCCTTGCAGAGGCAGAAGCTTGTATCAAGTATTCAGACCCTATAGAGCCAGAATTGCACAGGGATTTTCACCTGGAAATTTGGGAGAGCCTATAGATGAATCATTAACTGGTCATGAGGAAATAAAGGATTTTGAATTTGAAATGATTGAATATCCAGATAAGTCAAATCCCCATCCTCCTCCTGAGGAATCCATATCCTTGGAGAAGATCTTCGACAGTTGTGATGAACCTGAAATGATCAGTGAAGCAGGTGTCTTAACAGTTCCAATTCCACTCTCTCAGCCAACAGATAACTTAATGACAGATAGTGTAAAATTGGAGGATAGCTTCAGTTTGACAACTCCATATCATTATGAGAAGTGGTTATACTTCCACCATGACAGTCCAATGCAAAGCTTCGTTAAAAATTTACAAGGTTTACCAAACTTCAAAGTTTGGTTGAATAAAAACAAGCATATGTTTCTTGGGTGGTCTGATCCCAAGAAGAGGGCCAGGTTGATAAAACTTGGAAAAATATCTTCAAAGAGTCATCCCGAATAGGGATTATTCACACATCTGAAGTCTTGTTTCATCCATGACACGGCTGATTCATGCAGTTTCTACTTCAGCCAGTCAGACAATGGAAAGGTTAAAGCTACCAGTGAGCAGATAACTTTTCAAATTTCTTCTTCAATAATTTTATTTGATGCCATGGGGCATCCTCTGTAATTTATCTCTAACCCTTTCCTCCGCATTTTAATTTTCATTTACGTTTACTTTCTTCTTTTATAATTTATGAATAATAGTTCATTTTCATTTTGTATTTACATGTATAATAATTGTGCAATTTCAATTTACACCTGGTCTTCATATACATGTGTCGTTGATGTTGTTTTTGGCGAGATGTTTGTGATGTAGGGACATATTATGGATTCGCGCATGCTCTCCATTTCTATAAAAGGATCAAGCACACATCCCCATATGGAGCCTATGTTATCCACTAGTTTTCACAAGCTGGATTTCCTGAAGAGCCGCCAAAGAATGAACAATCAGTGCTCATATATGCGGAGTTCAGAGTTCAGCCAGTCTTGCAAAAGACCCTTTTTTTCGCATTTCCACCATTGTAATAAATGTCCTAAGTATGAGATATTGTAAAAGGCTATTGGCCACCTAAGACCAGGAGTGAGCACATACTTTGGAGTGTTTTTTCTCCTTGTTAATTATTTTTTATGCTTTCCTTAGTGAGCGATTAAATAATTTCTAAGTTTTTTCACTTAGAAGACTAGCTCCAGAGCCAGAGTATGTACTGGCGAGCAGGTCTTGGCATGAAAAATCCAATGTCTAGTGTCTAAATGTATATGAGCTCATACTAGGAAATATTGACTGAGTCATGTGGAAATTGTGGATAGGTTTGATAGGTTTTTTTTTAAGTTTTTAGTGATCTAATTAAATTCCTGTGAAAATGGAATTTATTAAGTCTAAGTCAATAAAATGTAAAAATATGGCATCAAACATTGTCATATGCCATATTTACAATTTTTTTCCAGTCCAAAGTATCATGTAAACCCCTATGTCCCATCTTTCGAGGCAGAAAAGTGATTATTATCACTAAAAAATCAAAATTACTCGAAAATTACGGAAAAGGGGTAATTAAATTCAGTGCTTAAATTTTAGGAGAACTGGGGAACATGTCAAAAACATGTTTTTTCATGTCCCCAGTTGAATGGAAGCCTAAGGCAAGTTAACTAAAGGGGATGTCGACTTAACTAAGATGATGTGGACTTGGGGGAGATCCAAATCTGGGAACTCGACATCACTTAGTGAGATGGCGCACATCCCAAGGCACATGCGCACCTCTTAACTACCCCTTCCACTCACACTCACTCCCACTCATCCCCACTTATCCTCACTCTCACTCCCCTTCACCCCACTCTCACCTCACACAACTCCCCTTTACCTTCCACCACTCCCTATTCATTCCCTATTCACTCCCTCATCTCCCACGCATTCCTAAAGCCTAACCCTAACGCATCCTTCATTGGAGTTATCACCTCCCATTTCTATATAAGCAGGGTCGACCTCCCTCATTTAGTGGGTTCGGTTTTGGGCAAGCATTGTATCATTGTTGAAACTTTCTTTGGAATAACAAAGACTTTGGAACTCATCTTCGGTGTGTGGACTCAAATGTGTGGATGAATGTTGGTCTTACATGAAATGATGTTACACTAAATATTTTTCATATGGTCTATTGTTATTTGGCCAATCATAGGCATACTATTATCTAGATGGCGTAAGTTACTTAGTTTGTTTACTATTTAATTTACTTGTTGATCTATGCTTAATATTTCATTGCATGTGTGTTTTTGTTCAAACTAATATGCTCTTGAAGTTTTCTGTGTAGAAAAACACCAAGTACAGGAATTTGCAGGTTTTTGTGTTGCATGCAGGATATTTATCTTGGAGAGGAAAAGGATCTCGGTTGCATCCTCTTTTATTTCCAATAAGTTCTTAAAGAAAACATTCTCCCTCTTCCTCACATCAAAGGGACCCCATTGCCCAAGTGTTCCAGGCTCAAGTGGAAACTCCAAAAATTCGATAAATTTCTTTCCCCTCTCTATTTTATTTGGTTGCATGTTGCTTAGATTAGTTTTAAAGTTCAAATTTGATATCTAAAGGCTGCATGCATTTACTTTCTAAATCTAATTGTAATTATGTCAATCTAAAGAGGTAGATCTAGGTCCTTTTTTTTAAGCAATTTGTAATCTATTTTTCTCCAGATTTTAGACTAGTCTTTTGCTTTGTTTTACTTTCAAGATCAAGCTAATTATCTGCCATATGTTTTCTGTTTTATGACAGCAAACAAAGACAGTTAAAAGAGCCTAAGTCTAGTTCACACAAACTGTCCCAAAAGTCTAAAAAATCTCGTTTTTGCCTTAGAATTTTTTTCCGAAAATTTAAATAAATTTTTTTAGTTTTAAAACTTCTTTTCATCACTTTCTAATAGTCTTTACTTGTTGTTTTCTTACAGCAATAACAGGTCCAAAAGGAAATTTTGCCAAATTTTGGCGAAATCAAGGCTCTCGGGGCACCCTGGGGGGTTTAAACTTCATCAAACGAAGTTTTCTTATTCTTCTTCTTATTTCTTGTATTTATTTAAATGATCCAGTTATAAGGATCATTCTTCTTTCTAAAAAGTTAAAAGCTTAAAGAGAACCTTTGTTCTTTGTTGTAATAGTGCAATAAAAGTGTGCCCTTTGTGCCCAATTTCTCCATCGCCATTAGGGGGATTTGTGTTCTTGGTTTGGTTTCTCTATCTTGTGATTGATGCATGTTTAAAATCTCTTCATCAAACACACAAGTCAATTACATCGAACACACAATAAACACTCATAATTTCATGCATGATAATGAACAAAATCCTAAATCTCTTATGCATGCTTAGTTTAGTTTTCTTCAAGTATTTTTCAACAATAAATCTTGCAACCTTGTTTACTTTATAAAGTATCTTGTAATTTATCTCTCAACTACAAAGCAAGGTACTAAATCTATGTGTTGCAACAAATCTTTATTTTCTTCAAGTATTTGTGCAAGTTGTTCTTTACAAAGCAAGGTATATGATTTATCTCTTTCAAGCATTACAAAGTAATTGAACCTTGCTAGTCTAATTAGGGAAATCCTATAAGGAATTTTCTCTTTAGTGAAAACGTAAGGGAACTTGTGAGGTTATTTGGTGGAAATTTTGAGATCTAGGTTCTCTCTATCGGATCCCTTCACATTTTCTTGTGCTTGTGTGTCAAATCAGAGGGTTTACCCTGTTGGATTTGCGGCATTGCTCAACCTCCACTTTAGGGACCATTCCTAAGGACCAAATCTAGCTTAGACACATTTACTTTTCTTGCAAATTAAAATCTTATCACTAACTGAACATCAATTTACCTTAATAAAACTTTTGATCTACATTTTCGACGACTCCATTTAAGGCACTGGTAATTGGTATATCTATTTATCTTATGTGAGAAATATTCACATTTATGCATCTTGTCTAAATTTTATGCTAAAATCTTGCAGATCTTGTATCCTTTGATTTATGCATGTTTTTTTTTTTGAGCGAAGTACTTTATTATGATGATGATGATGAATGATAAATGTTAATTGATCAAGTTTTATTTCAAGCAATAAACTCATAGACTTAAGTGATTTTTACTTTCTTAGTTACAAAGCCTTAGATTATTTTTATAGGGACTACCCCCCTTGGCTTCACTAGGAGTTTGCCTAGACGGAGGAGTTGAGGATCAGGTGACATCACCTTGACTTGAGACTT
>JZKD02S0284885.1:78471-93412 GCA_000966675.3 Picea glauca | reverse complement strand
GCACTTTGTAATTGTCCGATGACCAATCCGCAAAAGGGGATTTGGTCCTTATACAATTATCGACATGATTAATCCTCAATGGGGATTAATCTAATAACAATAATAATAATAATGATGTGATTAATCATCAATGGGGATTTAATCCAATAATAATAATGACATGATTAATCCAATAACAAAATAATAATAAGAATGCTCTTCGCAGTTACATTATTTCAACACACCCTCGAGCTGGGACCAAGCTCCACCCAGAGCAAGGGAATCCTATACTAGGATGAGGTTACAAGAAAACTGCACAAAGCAACCAGAAGGATTCTCTCCAGGAGCCTTCTTACGCCCACTACTCATGGAATCGCATTCCCCACATGCCTGTTCCACCCGAGAGTATACACCTTCATAAGCACAGTCCATCAGTGCTTCACCTCTGTCTCTGGGTCTCGGCAGCAGACCGGATCAGGAATTCTCAGAGCTCCGAAGCTAGTGCTGGACTCTCTCTAGGAGGAAACCACTTCCCAGTAGACTCTCTCACCTGGAGAGAGTTGCTCACAGGCCTGACAACCTGCCTCTTCTACCACGGGCCTGATAACCTGGTTTTCAACCAATTTTCAATTCAATTCCTGCAAGTTCAGGATGATAGCAACAACAACAGCTTTGGTTAACTCACAGGTGACAACAACAACAGGAAAACGAGGTGTGGAACCAGAAAACGACAACAGGCCACTAAGACACAAGACGGTTCAGGTAACACCGGTTTTCAAGATATATGACAGGCAATCCATGCAAAGGTCGAACACAAACCCAATAGTTCGGACAAAGGGTGTATCAGTTTCTCAAGAAAACATCACAAGGTTCTGTGCTCAGAGCTGTGTGAGGCCTACAGAGTTCAGACATAAAAAAATTTGGTTTCAGATAGTCAACCGTCGAATGGAGGGAGAACCCCCATCACGGCTCAATTATTGGGTTAAATTGCATGTGTCAGGGCTGACACATGTCGCCCATGAAGTTTCATGCACTCCATCAACATGCATTCCCTTTTGCACATGCTTCCCCTTCTAGGAACTTAGGATAAAACATACATTTCTCATAGCTTTTGGAATAATAATAAATTATTATCCCCAACGACTCAAGCCCCTAAGCTTAGCCCCTCTTCCAACCTTTCAGCCCCCTTTCCCTTACATACTATGTGGAAACTTAGTCCCCCATCACTCTTTCTTCGTGTTCGGTCTGTACGCAACAATGTTTAATCTTTATTAATGTTCTGCATAATTACATATACGAAAACAGGCTCCTGGCCTTTAACACTTAGGCTCTCTGTCCTAATAAACACATAATCCCACCAGCTTATTAATACTCTGCTCACCAGCCTACAAAACATGATTACAATTCGTAAACATGATTACAATTCATAATATAACTGGGGTACTACCGGGGAATATTACAATCCCCTCCCCTTATTTTTGCATTGTCCTCACTGCAACTTTTACACAACATCAGCAAGATTTCCAAAATCTTCAAAAAGATGCGGGTATTCTGCCCGCGTAGCATCTTCATGCTCTCATTTCGCGTCCTTAGGACCGTATCAGATCCACTGGACCTTTACAAGTCCTACGGCTCGATTCCAAAGTCGTTTTCTTTTCCGGTCCAATATGTGCACAGGATGCACCTAGAGGACACCTTCTTGGTCCACTTGGATCACATTCCAAACAATTACATGATTAACATTAGTTATATATTCCTTAAGCAATAAAACATGAAACACATTATGTACAGTCATGGATGCAGGTAATGTAAGCATATATGCAACTGGCCCAATCCTTTCTAGGATTTCAAATGGCCCACAAAATCTGGCTGCCATCTTGGCGCAGTTTCCCAGCTTCAGGGAACTTATATTAGCTTTTAGTTTCAGGAAAACATGATTGCCCACTTTAAACTATTTGTGGGTTCTGTTTTTATCAGCATAACTTTTCTTCCTGTCTTGGGCAGCCTTTAAATTCTGCTTAATTTTTAGCATTTGGTCTTTCATTTCCTTGAGCAATTCTGGCCCAACTACTGCCCTGTCAGCTGGATTATCCCATCTTGTTGCAGTATTTCACTTTCTACCATAAAGTGCCTCAAATGGACTCATCTTCAATGATGCTTGATACCCATTATTTTAGGCGAATTCTACCAAGTGCAGGTAGTCTTCCCATTTCGATGGTTTGTCCATCACTTAGATCCTTAGCGTGTCTTCTATTACTCTGTTCACCCTCTCTATTTGTCCATCAGACTTAGGATGATAAGTTGTACTGAAGTTCAGATTCGTTCCGAACCCTTTGAACAACCCCTTCCATAAATTTGAGGTAAATTTTGGGTCTCTGTCAAACACAATTGTCTTGGGAATACCGTGCAATCTTGCTATTTCCCTTATAAATATGTCGACAAAATCCATTGCCTTGTGAGTAGTATTTAATGGAACGAAATGGGAAGCTTTCGTAAGCTTCTCCACCACCACCATGATTGAATCATGCTGCTTTCCGGTTATGGGCAATCCTGTGATGAAATCCATTGTCACTACTTCCCACTTCCACTCAAGAATGGGTAAAGGTTGCAACAACCCTGTTGGGTGCCTATGCTCAGCTTTAACCTTTTGGAATTCCATACATCTAGTGATGTATTCTTCAATCTCTTTCTTCATACTTGGACAAAAGTAACGGTTCTTGACTGCTGCCACAGTTTTCTGATATCTAGGGTGCCCTACATAAGGCACATTATGCATTTCATGCAAAATCATACGTTTCAAGTCCTGGACATTAGGTATATAATTTATGTTGTTGTGCATAAGTGTTCCATTGGTTTCCAATTTATAATTTTCCACTTTCTGTGGCATCTCACCTTGTTGTAGCTTTGCTACCAAATCCATGTACTACAAATCTGCATTTGCAGCTTCCAAAATTCTTCTTTTAATATCAATTCTGTACATGGTAATGGATGTAGCATGTAATTCCTGTACTCTCCTGCTGAGTGCATCAACCACTTTATTCTCCTTCCCTTTGATATGCTTGATATCAAAATCGTACTCACGGAGAAATTCCAACCACCTACTCTGTCTAGCGTTCAAGGTTGGCTGATCAAACAAATACTTCACACCGTTATGGTCTGTCCTCAGTTCGAACCTCCTTTCCATGAGGTAATGCCTCCATTTCTTTAGAGCGTGTACTATGGCTGCCAACTCCAAATCATGAGTTGCATAGTTCCTTTCATGCTCTTTCAACTTTATGGATTCATAACAAATTGTGAATCCATTCTGACTGAGGATTCCCCCTAATTCTTCTTTGCATGAATTTGTGCACACTATGAAATCTTCATTCGGATATGCAATCCTCAGGATTGGAGCACTGGTTAAGAGTTCCTTCAATTGCTGGAAGCTTTTCTCACAATCTTTTGTCCACCAAAACTTCTTCTCCTTCCTTTGCAAGGAAGTGATAGGGTGAGCTAACCTCGAGAACCCTGCGATAAACCTTCTATAATAACCAGCTAGACCCATAAAGGATCTGACTTCTATCACGTTCTTTGGCGCTAACCATTCTCTGATGACCTCAATCTTCTCAGGATCTACAACTATCCCTTCCTTCGAAATAATATGCCCCAAGTAATGGATCTTCTCCTGATAAAACGAGCACTTGCTCAACTTGGCATACAATTGGTGCTCTTGTAGCACCTATAAAACCATCCTAAGATGTTTCTCATGCTCTTCCTTTGACTTGGAATACACCATAATGTCATCCAAGAAGACTATGACAAACTTGTCTAGATAGTCCCTGAATACACCATTCATTAAGCACATAAAAACAACGGGTGCGTTAGACAGTCCAAACGACACCACTGTGAAATCATAATGACCATACCTGATTCTAAAGGCATTCTTGTTGATGTCTTCATCCTTTATCCTTACCTGGTGATATCCCGACCTGAGATCTATCTTCAAAAATATCTTCGCATCCTTCAGCTAATCGAAGAGGTCATCAATCCTCGGTAGAGGATATTTGTTCTTTACAGTTACTTTGTTCAATTGTCTGAAATCGATACACAATCTCAGCGTTCCATCCTTCTTCTTCATGAACAAGACCGGGGCTCCCCAAGGTGACACACTTGGGCATATGTACCCCTTCTTTAGAAGCTCTCCAAGCTGCAATTGCAATTCTTTCAGCTCTGGTGTACTCATTCTAACCATGATTATGAACGTGTTATCTATCATCAAGTGGGATAATTGTAGCATGTATAAGACTCACTCTAGCATTGAATTTCACCTCAGATGAGAATTATTTCTCCCATCTCCTTAACAGTGTTAAGTGCTCCAAAGGTCTCTCACTAGAAGCTCCTTCTTGTGCTCTCCATGTTGCAAAAAATGGTGCCTCAATCAGACATCATATGAGAATATTATGGACTTTCTAACTCAAGCCCTAATTGTTCTCCTTTTTTCATCCTTATCCACCAAATATTGAAGCCAATCTTGGAAATATTTGATTCCTAGCCTCTTGAACTTTCATCGTTCAAGCTCCAAACACAAACAAAACTCATCGCCAAAACTTGGTCATGTTGTGAAAGCTCTTTGTAAGTCAAAGAAGTTAATGAGATTGTCTTTGGTCCCTATGGAGAGCTTTGAACAAAATCCTTCGATATTCATCGGGGAAGTTAACATAAATCTCATCGGTTCATTCGGGATACATAAAATTATCATATCTGGTTTACATTAGAGAAATTTCTATGAACTTCGATGGTGCCACCAACACACTTTGCATAATCTCATCCGGTGTGTTCGAAGGCCTTTCCACAAACTCCTATGAAACCATCTAAGGAGTTCCCACAAAATCCTCTGAAACCACCGGAGGAGTTCCCACAAACTTCTCTGATGCAAACCCAAGGAGTTCCCAAAAACTTCTCCAGTGCAAACTAAAGGATTTCCCACCTACTCCTCCGAAAGAAGGACAAGACCCTACAAAATTTATTTTCATATTTTGGCCATAACTTTTGACTTATGTGTATGTTTTGTGCATTCTTTATACTTTTAGAAAGGTATTTCTAAGACATAAAACTTCCTAGTTATATGAATTTAGAAATTCCTCACCAATTGTCTAAAGTTTTTGGGCTTAAAATATGACACCTTGTTAACAACCTTGGAGAACACGACATCTCAATCAAGGGCAGAGGAACCAAGAACCGAAATCAGGCAAGTACCAATGCCAATGATAGGTCATACTCAATATCCTTGCAATTTGATCTATAGCCGAGAACAATAGAGCAACAACAACAACAACAAAAATTGTCACAACAACAGGGAGCAACGAAGGGAATCAAACTCAAATGACTAAAGAGGGAGTCTAAACCCCATGATGATTGAATCTCCAAATGTCCAAGCCAATCATTATGGTGTGTGAGGCGCACCATAGCCGAAATATATGATGACCCACCAATGCTAAGAGACAAATCCAAAATGTAACTACTATCTTTGTCCTCTCATCATTACAAAGAAAATAAGGACAAATATTTGTAAATGAAAGGTCATGGAGGAAGACGGAAGGCCAAGAGTCACACTGAAATTTAATAAATATGGGAATGAGATCCAAGTAAATATATTTTTGTCTCTTCAAGTATTGTATAGACTCAATAACTATTTCAAGGAAGTATATTGTGTTAACTAAAATTGAGGAGTCTTCCTTTTGAGTTTTCATGTACTGTTACTGAAATTGTTAATGAGGAGAACCCTGTTTGGCCAAGCCATTTTCTGCAGAGTTTTGATTCTCGTGATGGATGTATTGTGGACTATTCATTTGTGTTTTTACTAGCACTCAGTTTGTGTAAGAATGTATTTCATATTGTATACTATTCTTATGTATGATGGCTACATTATTATTTCTATTCTTCGGAGAATATTTTTCTGAACTCATGGGTGTAGAACCATAAATGATTGTTTAAATGGTAGACTATTTTGTGTTTGCAGATGTTTATTTATATTCTTTTATTTTCTCTGTTTGAACTGTTTCCCAATTTCATGACATGAGAATGGTTCATTCTGTGTTTACTTTCTAGTTACCATAGTTCCTTCCAGATGCATGCATCTTACATTAGTTGCATCTCATTCTTTAGTTTAGGAACCTTCATCGATGGACTGGGCCACAACCGATAAAACCAAAACCAGAAATGGTTGTCAAGCTAGAATTCGTATGGGTTTCCTATTCCAGATGGTGAGGGGTCTAATTGGGACTTCTTGTCAAGGGTAACCCCTCTTGTTGACAAAGGGAAATTTTCCCCACATCAACAAAATTGGCGCTATAAGGAGGGTCGGATGACAAGCCTTCCCATGTGGAGTCATTTCACTTAAATTTTAACTAGCCCATGCTCCTCTCCATATATTTGTATGGGATGAGACTTTGATCCTTCCAAGACCCACTGGGGGAATCCCAACCAAGACATATGATCTCTTGTCAAACTCAAAATACGATGGTGAAGGGCATGTTTATGCACTAGCGCATCTTAATCAGTTTAACATCACTCGACGTAATCTTAAAAATTTTCAGGACAATGAAATCTATCGATTGTTTATCCTCACATTCGAAGGCTATATTAAAGCCTAGTTTAGGACATTGCCAACGAAATTGATTCATAGATGGAGACAATTCATGGAAATATTCAATGTTTCTCATGTATATTATGTTTATGATGAGCTCTTTAATAAAATCACAGAAATCCACAGTCTTGGAAATGAATATGTGGATAATTTCTTTCAAAGAGTCATGCAAATTTAGTGCAGATTTTCTGAAAGTGACAAACCCTCAGACCAATAAATATTGGATTGGTTTTCATACCTCATTTATATTCCAGAAGGGTATGATCTGAGCACTCAAATCAACTCTCATTCACAAGATTTAGATCTGACCATGAAGGATACGAGGTGCATGATCTCTAAACAACACTCTGTCACATCTATGGGGGAATTCTTACCAGAGATATTAAACCCCTTAGCCCTATATTGTGAACCATCTATTATCTCCCCTTCAAAAAACCATGAACATACTTTGGTCTATGAAAAATCTCCTATTGAAGAAATCTTGTCATTTTCAAAATCTAAAGAAATTCATTCTCTTTATACAAACCTATTTGATTCTAATCACTCACATGAACACCCACATGTTTATCATGCAATGCAGCATGTACACTTTTCTTACAACACAACACTGAATGATAAATCAGAACAACAAGATTTCCAATCTTTGATTGATCAATAGATCATTATTCATGATATTCCATCTAGGATGCACAAAGTTCTAAGCCATTTTCCATTTCCGGAACATGTTGAATCACAATTTGATCTCGATAACCTTGTTTTCAATGACTACTTTTATGTTCTGGAATTGAATGTGAGTACTAACCTATCATTTGTTGGTCCTACACAATATGAGATCTTTGATCTTGAAGAACAAATGTTAATCACATAAAATTTAAGGTATGCAGAGCACAACGAGTTTGTAGATCCCCATGAAGAAATCTCAGCAAACGAACAACCCATCACCACAGACTACATGAGAAACATTGAGTTGATCCAAGAAACATTGTCATCTAAACCTGCTCCAAAATCACATGTTAATCCTCAGAGGTAAACGTATCACTCATCCTTGGATTATATCTCATCACTCCAGCACTCCCCACATGTTTTAAATAATATTATAGGAGAATCTTGGAGTCATCTTTCACTCAATGTTTCCCTCGAACTATCGACTATCATCTCTCTCCTCAACATGTGGGGTATGCAAAATGTAGGTTTGGGGAACCTTTCCTAGATAATTGGGCACTTCATTTTTTATCACTGTTCATATTAGGTTTTCATTGTCTTGGTTCAACCCCTGGAATGAGTGATTCCATTCATACCAAGACTCTCTCACAAGGTAAATTGCACACAAATTTCATTCATGGGTTTCATCAGGTATGTCACTCATTTTCCATTTCCTTCCAACAGTCCTATGCTAATCATTATAAATTTTGTGATGGAATTGAAGCCTGGTTGGAGGAATCTTATGTGTGTACATTTCCCACGAGAGATAACAATGCCAAATTTAACATGCTGGATGGAGGCTTGCTTGAATCAATTCTTCTTCTCTTTTATCCCTTACTTTTCCATTATTTGAAACTAATTTTTGATGAACATATGGTTACTGGTTTGGAGTTACTCGATTGATTTCACTTGAATTATGCTTTCACTTATCCCTCTTTCAACTAGTATAGGGTAGAGTAGGAATAGGATTAACATGGTTCTTTTTCTTACTTTATTCTTGCATAATTTAGATGTTTTCTTCCTTTTCTACTTATGTAGCATAGATTTGGGTTTATCTTGATTTCTTCAATAAAATCCATAAGCGGTTATTATTTTAGGTCTCATCTCATGATGGATTCCTTTAGTATAATATTTGTTTGCATAAAATCTTTCTTTTTTTCAATTGATGCATTTCATTTTTGTTGTTTGACTGAAAGCTTGTCTTAACTTTGGTTATCAAGAGGAAACCATGTGCATAATTCTTTGAGAAGTTCAACTGGAATATTACTTTACTTCACTAGAATTCACTCTAATGATTAAATACTAGACAACCTATTATCCTAAGTTGTTGAAAGAATATTTGTTGAAGAAGACTTTGCAGCTTGGGGAAGATGGAAACCGGGTTAAAGGAATCATATCGGTTGTTCATGGCTTTGTTGTCCATGGGCATGTTTCTCGCACAGGCTTATAGACTAATGGATTGATACAATGGTATATTGTGTTCTTCCTCTCATTTCTCTAAACAAAGACCGGTGAGCTAAAACTTGGTTACAAGCATTCTCTTTAGGTATGCTTCTCTATAGACTTGAACCTTTTGTGATGGAGTTGATTTCAAGGTTAAAAAAGGTAGATCATTGATTTGTTCGAAATAAATTCAAAATCTTATTGAGATATTTGTACCTTAACTCTTTCATGATGGTATATGTTGAGTACAATCATTGAAGTGTTATTTGCTATGAGAAGAGGGTGTGCTTGAGACTCTTGGTATGTTTATCCATTTCCCAATCCTTAAGGTTGTTTTCATTTATTGGGAAAATAAATATTGTTCTTCATCTCTAGCATGTATATTCTGATTCATCTCTAGCATGTATATTCTGATTGTTTGAGTATCTTGAAAATATTTAGGGTTATGAAGCACATATGCACAAACACTTTAATGTTATCTTATGGCACCACAAGATCCTAGCCTAATTTTTAAGGACAAATACCCTTCCCAATCAGTTGATGACAAGATAGATATATACTCCTTGGTCCTGTGAGTTAAAAGTGATGAAACTCATCTTCTTATTATCATACATTTGTCATTGTGAGAGAGAAGCATAATATTTTTCAGATTGGGAAGCTTCCCTTAACGACTTGAGTATCTTCACTGATATGCTTTCATCTTTGTTGAAATTTGAATGTTTCCTTTGAAGCTCGTTGACTCAGATTTAATCGTCTTGATACGATTTCTCACTCTATTGCTTTATTCTTCAAAAAATCAGATCACAATTTATTGAATTGGACTAACTGATTGATTTTCATTGGCTCTTTATCTTAATATGACCATATTTGATTTTTCTCATGAATTTTGTTGATTGGTTGCCTGCATCTTGATCTCACTAGGGGTTTTACGTCATGATGTCTTTGTTTTCTTTAAAATTGGAATTTTTAATTGTTCAATGAGTAGGTACATCTAAGCCCAGCCATGAAACTCTCGACGAAGCTATTCAAGGAACTGGTCTACAAAGTTTTGGGAGTTATGTTGAGAAGGCTTGCCAAGAATGATCTTTCAAAGCTCAGCCAAAAAAAACAAACAAACCAAAAAACAAGTTGTACATTCACTTGCATGAGTATCACCGAATGTTCTACAACTTGGTTCAAGGATAATGGTTTTCAAATACACATTTTTGGGGTAGAAGTGATGATCATTACACAAGTCTACTCCACCTCTCTACTAGAATCTTGGCAATAGGAACTAATCTCAATCACAGAAGGTTATGTTCACCTGAAGAGAAGAACACGACTCAAAGAAAACACATGGCTTCAAATAATTTGACTTGATCATGAAATGTGTCACCCAAGAACTTTATTCGCAAACATGCTTTCGGGATTCTACCTTTAAACCTTCTACACATGATTGTTTGAGTCATTTTTGAAATTTCTGAGTTGAAATCAATCTTATGTCTTGAATGATTTGTTCATGTACATATAAGTGCACAATTGGGATTGTGGTCAACTGATCATGCCACGTTGTAGCACATGTTTTATATATAGAAGACATAGAGAGTGAAGCTCTTGCACAACCAGAGCAAAGCATATCATGGGTGACAAATGGAAGTCCATTCAAATACCTATTTTTTGGAATACAAGGCTACGAAGATAAGCTAGTAGTTTTCTAAATATCAAGATGAGGGATGCAATTCTTAGCTAGCACTAGCAATGAATCCCATCTAAATGAAATAATACACATATAAACTTTCACATGGATTAATCTTTTCAAGGGACTACAAACTTCTTGTTGGTCGAGATACATGAACATCCTTGAAAATATGCTAGAAACACTTACATTCATGATATATTTCTCAATTTACTTTCCTTGCTAACTGTATATCTTTGACTGTTATTTATCCAAGGTTTCATTTTTTCAGTTGCAACAGATTTTGGGCCGAGTTCATCTATGTCTCTTCTATTTCTTTCTTCATCACCTTTTTCCTTGAGGGAGATTTTTTCTCTAATTTATGTTTTTCTTATAATTCGTCATTACATTTGATGACATGCATACATCTCACCTCAGTTTGTGTTTTACAGGAAACACCTTTGCGCTTGAAACATGATCAAGTTAGCTTGCATCTTTTTCTTATCTCATGAGCATAATTAGGAGTCTCTTTTTGAATATAAATCAAATTGTTTTGGAATATTGTAATAGCATTCAAACCATGACTTAACACAACGATTATTAAATGGTCATCCTTGCATATTGGTTGGTGAGAAGATCCTATGTAACGAGGGAACCATCCACACGCTAAGTAGCAACTCACGTGAAGGGTGAAGTTTCAAAGTATAAAGGTTGAAAACCAAAAGGGATAACTTTGTGTAGACAGGTGCAACAAATATTCAAATAAATATCAATATCTGGTAGCCATCCCTTATCAGGATAAAAGGCCACTGCTTTCCCCATCCACCAAATGCTAAGCATGCACTAAATAAACCAGAAAGGAATGGGAAACAAAGATTGACCAGACTAGGGGAAATGCATATATCTTCGTTGAGACTATGGAAGCTTGCTCATAGTGGAGCAAGGTTTGTGACGCCATGGTGACTCCATCGAGGCTATGGAATTTAATGGGAAGAGGAGAAACACCGACATGATATGTGTGTGTGTGTGTGTGTGTGTGTGTACGCACTTGGTGAAAAATATTTCTTTATCCCAAATCTATATCAACCCCATGATGAAGATACTGACCTGAATCATAGACGCAGATTAAGGAAATAAATATCACCATAATTCATCCTCTATTTACAGTAGGAGAGATTCACTAGCCGACATGCAAGCATCACCAGTGATATCACCACAGTGGAATCTTTCAGGTAACTACTGCACTTTATCTTTAGAATTTCTGATCTTAAAAGTAATTTTATGACCCTCTATATTTTTTCTTACAAGTTAGGAAATATTAGTAGAGATCCTAGCTTCCCCCAATGTGTCTCCAATTGTTGTTCCCACACAACACCCTCCCTAATTTCTTCTCTTATATTTTCCCTAAGAGAAGAAATTGGGCCCCCCTTCTAAAATTTTCTAATGAAAATTCTCTCATTCTCTCTCATGCAAATGGAAAAGCTCAAACTTCTCTTCCCACATTCTGTACTTTACCATTTATATCGATTCTTCATGATGCCTCACTTGGCAAAGTTTCTTTACTTGTATTTTCCTTGGAGTTCCGATAAAGACATAGTTGCGTCAAACTCCATCAATATACCGACGAAATTCCCATCATACTTGTTGGTGTAACCGAAGGAGTTCCAAACAAATCCTTTGGTACATCTAACTCTTTACCAGATCACTTCACATTATCCTCTCTGGTACAACCGAAGAAGTTTCAAATACCACTTTCGATGGATCAAATCCTTTCACCAGACTCATTCCTCTTATTTCCTCTAATGAAATGATATCCATGAGTTTCCCTTTTTATCGTCAATATCCTAGAAAAGAGATTTAAATTCCTCATCAATGTTGAGAGTATCAACACTGATCTTATTTTCATGATTGGCACAGGCCTTGTCAGTGACGCGTCTCCATCTTGAAACCTCTTCTATTCTCCTCCAAGTCAGTTGATTCTTGTCGCTCCTGTCAGTCAAGTTCCTTTCATGTCCAATGATTAAAGCTTCCACACCCAACTGGATAACGAATGACTAATCACATATCTCACCTGATCTTTTTTATTTTTAGTCATAATTAAAAATGTCTATGTCACCAATAGCTTGCATCATGCATACCATACCAACATGAACATTTTGCGCCTTCTTGATTTTATGACTAACCATGATAATGAAACTGTCATATATCCTCAGGTGGGATAATCACAACATATATAAGACTCACGCTAGCTTTGAATCACACCTCAGATGAGAATCGGTCCTCCCATATCCTAAACAATGTTAAGTGCTCCAAAGGTATCTCACTATAATCTCCTTCTTGTCTAAAAAACAGTGCCTCAATCAGACATCGTATGAGAAAGTTATGGACTTTCTAAATCAAGCCCTAATTGTTCCCCTTTTTGCATCCTTATCCACTAAAGATCGATGCCAAGCTTGGCAAGAGTCGAGCCCTAGCCTCTCCACCTTGCATTGTTCCAGCTAAAAACACGAACGAAACTCATTGCCAAAACTTGTTCATGTTGTAAAAACTCTCTGTAAGTTGGAGAAGTTAATGAGTTTGTCTCCGGTCCATGTGGAGATATTTGAACAAAATCCTCCAATATTCATTGGGGAAGCTAATATAAACTTCTCTGGTTCATTCGGGAGACTTAAAGTTATTATATCTTGTTTAATTTGGATAAATTTCTACAAACTTCGGTGGTTCCATCATAACACTTTGCATAATCTCATATGGTGTGTTCGGAGGCCTTCCCACAAACTCCTCCGAAACCACTGGAGGAGTTCCCACAAAATCCTCTGAAACCACCAGAGGATTTCCCACTAACTTCTCTAGTGCAAACTGTAGGAGTTCCCACTAAATCCTCTAAAATAAGGACAAGACCCTACAAAACTTCATTTCCTATTTTGGCCATAACGTTTGACTCAGGTGTTTGTTTTGCATGTTCTTTATACTGTTGGAAAGTTATTTCTGAGGCCTATGAATTCATAGTTATATGATTTGAGAAATTCCTCACCAACTGTATACATTTTTTGATATTAAAATATGACACCTTGTTAACATCCCCAGAGAACATGACACCTCAATCAAGGCAAAATAAAGCTTAAGATGTTTTGGCTTGCAATTTGAAACACCATGCTTATGTTCTTTATTTTGTGGACAATAATAGTATCATTTCCCTCTATTACCTTTTCTATGTTGGGACTTAGTTATGCGTGGCCATAAAAGAAATTTTATTCTTTTGTAATTATATCTATCTCTTAGAAATGTGAATTATTTCACATATCTCCATGTGGTTACCTTATCTCCTAAAGCATAAATGTTTATGCAGGTATTTTAAGAGTTATTGTTGGAAATAATGTTGTCATTGATGTCAAAGACAAGGGGAGACTGCTAAGGCCAAAGAGTAGATCAAGGAAGCATCCATTTTTTGAATCAAATTAGACAAAGGAAACAGAGAAGTTGGAGGTATTTTGAGTTGCAGGAATATTGTACAACGATCCACATACAAGTGACTGCAAATGAGAGATAATTTTGCTAGAATAGTCAACTAGAATGAATTCGGGTTGCACATGTTTGAAGAGAAATGGTGAATGGAATTTGGACAAGACGACCCCACTGAAGAGAAATAGAGGGACGAGATCGAGGAGGCAGTAGAACCACAGATATAGTAACAAGAATCTGAGGGCATAGAGGAAGTTTTGAGCATGCATTGAAGGTTAGAGAGATAGAAAGGTAAAACCCAATATTGATATATCCCACATTCATAAAGGAAAACAATTTCAAAGGCTTTGCAATGAAAAGGCAAAGTCACATAGTTTGAATGTGAAGGGGTGAGTTACAGAACATTGTGCAAAGGGTTAACTTTTAGGCCTGTGGCAGATGAAACCATGATCGTTGATCATAAATGATCAATGACTGAGATTGATTTGACTAGACCGACCTTCAAACCTCTGTGTTAGCAAACACATGTTATTTTCTATGGTGGCCCAATGTCCCGGTGGGTCGATCACATAGTGGCCAACATTTCTTCGCTTACAATGCAATTCCTCATCTCTGGGTGCCTAGGTATCCACTGTAAGCCCTTCCTCGTTTGAACCTCATAATTAAAGGCTATTCCATCCTAAGGTGCTACTAAATGGAAGAATCTTATCAACGCCCATGAATGATAAATCATTTATCAAACTGTCAGATCTGAATAATTTTGTGCTATCATATACCATTGTATTGGATAGGATCATGGGATAGAGATAAGCGGACTCAAACCACTGACATCCGCCATAGGGTAAACCATCGTCTCACAGGCCTCCCCTACTGATTCTCCCATAGAGGCCAACAATAGAAAATAACTCCCCCCCGAACACAACTCACAACTCTCATCGTATTGTGCTCTCCAAAGAGCAACTCTTCCCAAAAGGTGCTGAGTTGAAATCCCATTTCGGTGATTCTTTTAGTTCTGGGCTATCCAGCTATAAGAGAACCAGGACAGGAATGGGGAGATCTCCCCTTTTTCCACCCAA
>JZKD02S0284885.1:62263-73954 GCA_000966675.3 Picea glauca | reverse complement strand
TGATTCAGAATCAGAATCGACCTCTGACTCAGAAGCCTTCAGTTAGACAATGAGTGACTGCTTGGAGCGACATTCTTCGGTGTTGTGCCAAGGGATTTTATGGTACTCACGCCATTTTCCCGTGTCCTTCTTTGTCTTCTCATTGCCCTTCTTGTGTTGCGTCTTGGATTGTCTGTCCTGAGGGCAACCATCTCGACTTGGTCCCTTTCTGTGTGGGTTGGGGCTGCCTTTGCCCTGCTTTGACTGTGAGGGGTTTGAAGATCCAAACTCTCACCTTTTCTGCTTAAATTTCTGCTCGATTTTGACAGCGTATCTATAAGTTGTGCAGAAAGAGGTGATGTCCAGAAACTCCATTTTTGTTTGAATGTATCTATTCAAACAACCGTGTTATTTGAGAACCATATGACTCTCAGAGTCTTTGATACCCAATTTGGTGCACAGGGTATGGAAAATATTGGTGAAATCAGGTACTTTCTAGTCCCTTTCTTAACATAGGGTAATGGTCCATCTGTTGTACTGGTCCTCGTAGCTTCCAACAGGATAATATTGTTCTTTAATGGCATCCCGGAAGGAATCCCATGTAGGGGCCACCGCAAACATTGCATATTCCTCTACGGGCCTTTGCTTAGAGTAAGTACCCCAACAGTCTTTAACATGGGGAACGAACTTGAGGAGTGAAAAAGTTATATTTTCCCTATTGGAAAAACTCTGGACTGAAAAATACCCTTCGAGAAAATTCAACCATTTATCTACAGCATTGGCATCTATCAGTCCTTCAAATAATGGAATATCAAAATTTACCTATACCTTGAAGGGGGTTGCATGGTTGCTTGATGAAGATGCTTCTCCTGTGGGAAGTCGTCGAAGGATCTACGCGAAGTTGTCCATCATTTCATTCCTTTTTCGCATGAGGGCTTCCTCGAGCAACATTTTCATAGGATTTCCTGCTCCGTCATCTTTATTTTTGTCCCCCATGGGTTGTTTCCAAGCTTGACGCTACCGATCTTGCAATGGATCGATTGGTTCAAGTCCCAACTTCTTGTACCCAGATCTTGTCGGGGACATGCACGAAGAAAAATAAATGAAGAGCAGACCGCTCTGATACCACTGATCCGGATTTAGGAGCAAAACAAACTGATTAATAGAATGAATACAATAAACATAGAGATATGAAGAATAAAACATATATCTAGTGAAAAATATCTTCCATTGAATAATGAAATAGGATGAAACTACAAAACCGCAGAACTGAAACACTTGCTCGAATGGTGGTAGTTATCTCTAAGAAGAGATGTGGCTGGTACATGCATATGTCTGAGCAGAATGAATTACAATGAGACTATAGAGGCCTTTTTTATATTTCTCATGAATTCCAAAACCCTAGACATCCAAAAACCTAACCCTAGGAGGTGAAACGTCAAAAGTCATGTGGGCCCCTATGGGTATGTTGGTACCTCAACTTCCAGGGTTGTAAATTTTGCATACGACCTCTGTTTTAGGCGCGTGATAGCCCGTTGAAAAGGTCTTTCAGAGAAATACACATTCCACCATCAAACTCTGACTTTGACTATAGTTTGACTATGGCGAGCCAAAAAAACACTGTCTGGGCCTCCAAAACGACCCTTGAAGTACAACAAGATGTGCTGACATGAAAACATATGAAATAAGCTAGTTGGATTAGGTGAGAGGCCACCAATATCCACTTAGAATATGTGTGGGGATTCAGACAACCCTAGAAGTGTAGAACCCACAATTACAAAGAAGTACAAAAGAACGTGTTGAACTAAAAATGGACAAGAGGAGCCACATAGAATAGGTGGGTGGCCACCAATAGCCAACTGGATCATCAGGGGCCCCAGTGAGCCCGATGGTTCAGTGTCTCTATATGGAATGTAACTGGAGTGAACGAGTGAAAGCACAACATTAAAATACCCCAGTGGGTTGGTGGATCGATAGCCCGATATACCATATCAAAAGAGCAAAGTGTTACTGCAATGTTGAAGTCTTGGTGGCCTGGTGCCATGGTGGGTGGTGTATACCAGACCAGAGTGTTAGCGCGATGGATAAAACTTTCAAGTGCCCCAGTGCTCCAGTGGGAAGTGTATACCGGATCAAAGTAACATAAGGTGCAAAGTTAAAGGCTCGTGGGCCCTGTGGACTGGTGGCCTGGTGGTCCCGATATTCATTGATTTCAATACTGAAGATGATCTGACGGTTTTTGAGTGTCAATCTTGAGTTGTGACCAATGAATAGATCAACGGTCGAGACTTAATCAAGGAAATTGATCTGACGATTGTTGAGTTTCAAGGTTTATGATATGAACTGTGAACTGATCGTGCATGAAACAAGGAAGAAATTGGGACTAATTCCAATTTATGAAGCCTGGTTTTAAGGAAGAATCAAGGGATTTGGAGCCGACCCCTTGAGCACATATTTTTATATGTGTACAAACACTTGGGTGTATGAGCTCAGGTATAAATAATGATGCCCAAAAACATTTTTTGAGTGTGTCGAAGTATGTGGATGAGGAAGTGAAGCTCTGAGGTTCTCTAGTGGAAGAAAATGAAAGAGAGTAAGATGTAATTATCTAAGGGAGGAAGGGATGTGTGAGGACAAACAAGGAATATATGAAGTCGTGATATTTGTGAACATGCAAGGATTTTTATGGTAATTAAAACAAAGAAAAAGTAGAAAATTTGTGCAGGTGAAGGCTTGAATTAAAGTGATGATATTGTATTGTTGACAGTTTGAGAAGAATTAAATTTAGCAGGTTGGTGCCTACAAATATTGCAATTGTAGGTTGGTGCCTACTTGTGTTGTTGAGTTGGTGCTTAGATGATGGGATTGGTGTCTCCACCAGGTTGGTTCCTACAAATATTGTAATATTGTAGTTGTAGGTTGGTACTTATAGGTGTTGTTGAGTTGGTGCTCAAGCAAAGAGATTGGTGTCTCTTTTAGGTTGTTTCCTATAAAACATTATAACAGATTGGTGTCTGTAGCAAGTTGTTTCCTATGAAAATATTTGAATATAATTTTTCGTGGTTTTCTCCCATTTGGGTTTCCACGTTAAATATTTGTGTATTATGCACTGCATATTAATTATTGATTTCTTATGGTTTTTAAGGTAATGAATTGATAAGTGTAGAATGGTAAGAAAAGAAAATGTATTCCTACACTGCTTCACCCCCTCTCTCAGTATAAGTAAATGTGCCAAAAATTGGAATTAGAGTGGGTTCCTTCAAGAATAGTCTAACCACTGGAAGCTAAATCCTTGTAGCACACATGGATAAACATGAAGGTTTTTCTTCAAATAAAGCTCCATTATATGATGGATCAAATTATTCCTTATGGAGGATAAGAATGAGAACTTACTTAATGACTCTTGGGTTTGACATTTGGAGTGCAGTTAAGAATGGTTACACAACTCCAAAAAATCCACATGTAGATACAAATGGAAAGAGGTTTAGTGACAATAATGCTAAAACCATGAATGTAACTATGTGTGGGCTCGAAGATTCATAATTTTTCAAAGTCATGCATTGTGTTTCAACAAAAGAGATGTGGGACAAGTTACATAATATATATGAAGGGGATGACAAGGTCAAGAAGGAAAAATTACAAACCCATAGAACAAAATTTGAGACCCTCAAGATGAATGAATAAGAGAGTATTGTAGGTTATTTCTTCATGCGGATGAGATTGTCAACACTATCATAGGATTAGATGAAGAGGTTGAAGAAACCATCATTGTGCAAAAGTGCTTTGGTCACTTCCCTTGATATTTGATCCCAAGATATCTTTTATTGAAGAAATAAAGGACTTAGACAATATGACACTGGATGAGTTACATGGAATACTCAATGCATATGAAATGATGATAGAAAAAGATAAGCAAGAAAATCCATCAAGGAAGGAAAAAAATTTCAAGGAATCAAAGAAGACAAAGGCGAAAGAATGCAAAAAAGGTAACAGTTCAGATAATGAATCAAATGCAGAAGAAGCCAACTTTGTCAGGAAGCTCAAGAGAGGATCAAGAAAATACAAAGGTAAGCTTCCCTTTAAATGATTTAATTGTGGAGAAGTAGGACACTTTGTTGATAAATTTCCTTATGCAAAGAATAGAAATAGAAATGAAAAAAAATATTCCAGTTTCAAAAATTACAAGAAGGGAAAGATTGAAAAGAGAATAAAGTTATACAGAAAAAAGAAGAATCTGTATACAAATGAGGACAACAACTCTTATGATGATAGTAGAAATGAAACATAAGATATTTTCTTCATGGCCCTAGAAACACAGACTAGTGAACTAGAAAATAGAATCATAGTTTTAAAAGAAGAAGACAATCGTGAGATTGAAGTAGAAGTGGATCTTGAAGAAGAACTAATATGTGTTCTAAATGAAATAGAGAGACTAAGGAACAAGAAATGGATACAAAAAGAGCATCTGAAGAAGTAAATAAAATAAATGATATGTATAAAAGAAAGTTCTGATGAAACTGAAAAAAAATTATCATCAACCTAAAAATTCAAGTAGACGAGGCAAAGAGAATCGAAGAAGTTTTGAGATCTCAGTTGAAAGAAAAGGAAGATACTTGCAACATTCTAGAATCTGAAATAGTTTGTCTAAGAAAGGAGTTGGAAAAATCAAATACCAACATGAAATTTGAGAAGAGCTCTACAACTCTGAATGAAATCCTAAACTGTCAAAGATCACCAATTGATAATACTAGTCTTGGCTACAGTGAAAAGAAGGAAACTAATAAAGAAGCCTCGACCTCTTCAAAACAGATGAGTGAAGCAAAGAGTTATGTTGTTGTGATAAAAAATCCTATCAAGGTTGAAGAAAATATGAAGCAAGAACATAATGTTCCACAAGAGACAAATCTTCCTCACGATGATAAAATCAAGAAGAATTTTCCATCAAGATGGAATCATACAATCATGTACCAAAATCCTATCTTTGGCTATTGTTATTCTTGCAATGGTTTTGGTCATAAAGAAATAGATTGTAGAATAAATACAAAAGGTGGTTATATGAGGAACAACCACAAAGATGACTATGGATTCTCAAGGAGAAATTACAACTCATTTTCCCCTTTATTGAATTATAACATTATATGTTATAATTGCAACAATTATGGGCATATAGCAAAGTTATGTAGAAGTGTTTTCATAAAATATAAGGAAGAGGAAACCCCAACAGTCATGGAAATAAATCAGGAACAAAGGGAAAAAAATAAAGACAAATAATTGTTCATACAAGTTGCACTACATGCACAAAATAATAGGGATAAGTGGTATATTGACAATGGGTGCTCAAGTCACATGACAGGAGATAAAACAACGTTTATCACCTTGAAGAATAATGAAGACAATGTCACCTTTAGAGACAATGGCACTTCAAAGATAGTTGGAAAAGGCACTCTTAGTCTTGCCAATGGAAGGGCTAAGGTATAAAAGGTCTTGTGTGTTGAATACTTGAAGCACAATATTCTTGGTGTTAGCCATATATGTGATCAAGGACACACTCTCACTTTAACTCCTAAGAATGTAAAATTAGAAAAGGAAGATTCAGGAAAACTAGTTGCAAGAGCAATCAGAAACCCAAACAATGTGTATATTCTTGATGAAATTAATGGAGAAAAATGCTTCAAGGGGAAGACAAATGAAAGCTATTTGTGGCACAAAAGAATGGACCATATGAACTTTGACAACCTAGTAAAAATAAACACCAAACAAGCAGTAAGGGATATGACAAAGATCACAAAACCATCAAACATTGTTTGTAAGCAGTGTCAACATGGAAAACAATCAAGGGTGAGATTCAAGACAATGGAAAATGCAACATCCAAGCCATTGGATCCTGTGCATATAGATCTCTGTGAACCAACAAGAACAAAAATTATGCGAGAAAATTATTTTATGTTACTTATTCATGATTATACTAGAATGACTTGGATGGTCTTTCTCAAAAACAAATCTGAGGCACTTGAAAATTTTAAAGCCTTCAAATCGTTAGTTGAGAAATAGACTGACCTGGAAATCAAATGTTTAATATCAGATAATGGAGGTGAATTTACATCCAATGAGTTTGAAGAATTCTATGAAACTCATGGAATAAAAAGACATTATTCAACAGTAAGACCTCCTCAACATAATGGAGCGATTGAAAGGGAAAACAAACAAGTACAAGAKATTGATAGAACAATGTTGAATGGAGCAATATTATCCGATAGTTTTTGGAKAGAAGTAGTTTACACTGCAGTTTACATTTTAAACAGAGGGAAAACCAAAGTTAACATTGATAAGACACCCTATGAATTATGGAAAGGAAGGCCAACATCTATCAAACATTCTAGAATATTTGGAAACAAGTGTTACATAAAAAGATATGATGAGGATCTAGGAAAGTTTGACTCAAGAGTAGATGAAAGAATTTTCCTTGGTTATTCATCAAGAAGAAAAGCTTATAGATGTTACAACAAAATAATACAAAAGATTGTTGAAAGTATAAATGTCAAGAATAGATGAAGAAAGACCTCATAAGAACAAGCTGACAACATAAGAAATATAATACAATGAAGAAGAAGAAGAATATGAAGAAGACGAAGAAGAAGAAGAAAATGATGAAGAGGAAGAGAAAACGCAATGCCAAGATACACAAAACCCATCAAGTTTTGTGCAAAAGAACCATCCATAAAACTTAATTCTTAGTGATAAAAATGATGAAACACAGACTAGGAGAAAATCGACAAGCATTTCTAAACAAGTAAATCTCTCCTTGTTGTCCAAAATAGAGCCTAAATGTTTTGCAGAGGCATCCATTGATCAACATTGAGTTAATGCTATGGAATAAGAACTAAATCGGATAGAGAAGAACGAGACCTAGGAACATGTCCCAAGGCCTAAAGACAAAAATGTGATTGGTACAAAGTGGGTATTCAGAAATAAGTTAAATGAAGATGGAAAAGTAGTAATAAATAGAGCAAGATTGGTCTATAAAGCGTATGCTCAAGTAGAAGTATTGACTTTGAAGAAACCTTTGCTCCTATTGCAAGACTAGAAGGAATTAGAATGTTTTTGGCATTTGCAAGCTTCAATAATTTTAAGGTGTATCAGATGGATGTCAAGTCAACATTTATGAATGGAAATCTAGAGGAAGAAGTGCGTAAACAACAAGATGGATTCTTACTATGAAAAATGAAGATTGTGTTTTCATATTGAAGAAACCACTTTATGAATTAAAGCAAGCTCCTAGAGCATGGTATTCAAGACTCGAAAAGTACTTACAACAAAAAGGTTTCAAAAGAGGAGTTGCAGATAGAAATATTTACATAAAAATAGAGAATGTGGATCTATGTTAATCATTGTGGTTTATGTGGGTGATATCATTTTTGGAAGTAATGCTGATAGAATGAGCCAAAATTTTGTTGAAGCAATACAAAGAGAATTTGAGATGTCCATGCTTGGATAGCTATCATTCTTCTTAAGGTTGAAGATTTCTCAAACCAACAAAGGCATATTTATTTCTCAGACAAAATTTATCAAGGAGATGTTGAAGAAGTTTGAAATGGAAGACTATAAACCTGCCAACACACCCATGGTCACTGGTTGTAAATTGAGCGAAGAGGGTGAATTAAAATAAGTGAATCAAACTTTGTATAGATCAATGATAAGCAACCTACTATATGTGACAGCTTCAAGGCCAGATATTATGCAGGAAATAGGGTTAGTTGGAAGGTTTCAAGCTGCACCAAAGGAAACACATGTGTAGGTAGTAAAACGAATATTCAAATATTTGAAAGGCACATTGGATTTTGGTTTATGGTATCCCACAGGTATAAACTTTACACTGACAACTTAAACAGATGCAGATTGGGCAAGTAGTGTGGATGACAGAAAGAGCACCAGTGGTGGGGGATTATTTTTGGGAAACAATCTAGTATCTTGGTTCAACAAGAAGAAAGACTCAATTTCTTTATCCACAATATAAGCATAATACATTGCAGCTACAACATGTTTCACACAAGTGCTCTACATGAAACAAATGTTGCAAGACATTAAGGTATAATATAAATATCCAATATCAATATTGTGTGATAATACCAGTGAAATAAATATTTCAAAGAATCTGGTTATGCATTCGAAGACAAAACACATTCCAATCAAATACCATTTCTTAAGAGAGAAAGTCACAGAAAAATATGTCAAGCTAGAATATATTGGTACAAAGGAACATGTTGTTGATATCTTTAAAAGATCTCTCCCTAGAGAAACATTCGATTATCTCAGACAAAAACTGGGAGTGGTACCTATGCCATCCAATCACTGAAGCACTTCAAGAGAAGCACAAGCTGAGGGGGAGCTGCAGAAAGAGAGAAGGTTGTTGGTTGCATAGAAGATAATGAAGAATAACGTGTAAGGGGGAGAAAATCCATTTTACATTGATGTCAAAGGGGGAGAATATAGAGTAAGAAGGAGAAGCTACAAACAAAGGAAGTATTTCAGACACAAGAATCAATTACATACATGGGGAGATTGACTAACGGTTTCCATCAATGAAAAAGGGGGAGATTGTTGGAAATAGTGTTGTCATTGATGTCAAATACAGGGGGAGACTGCTAAGGCCAAAGAGAAGATCAAGGAAGTGTCCATTTTGTGAATCAAACCAGACAGAGGAAGCAAACAAGTTGGAGGAATTTTGAGTTGCAGGAATCTTGTACAATGATMTGCATACACGTGACTGTAAATGTGAGATAATTGTGTGAGAATAGTCAACCAGAATGAATTCGGGCTACACATGTTTGAAGAGAAATGGAAAATGGAAGTTGGAAAAGACGAACCCACTAGAGAGAAATAGACAAACAAGATCAAGGAGGCAACAAAATCACAGATCTGGTAACAAGAATCTAAGGATGGGGAGGAAGTTCTGAGCATGGGTTGAAATTGAGGGAGATAGCAAGGTAAAACTCAATATTGATATATTCGACATTCATAAAGGAAAACGATTTCAAAGGGTTCATAATGAAAAGGAAAAGTCACATAGCTTGAAAGTGAATGGGTGAGTTATGAAACTCTGTGAAAAGGGTTAAATTTTAATCCTGAGGAATATTAAACCCCGATCATTGATCATCAAAGATCAACGATTGATATTGATTCAATCGGACCGGCCTTCAAACCTTTGTGTTAGAAAACACATGTTAGTTTCCCCAGTGGGTTGGTGGCTCGATGTCCTAGTGGGACGATCGCCTGGTGGCCAGGTATACTGGATCAGAGTGAGGTGTATTAGTGTAGATATAAATTTTCTAGGGGCTCGGTGAGCCCGGTGGGTCGATCACCCAGTATCCCAATATACCAGATGGGAGTAAACTTGGAGTGAAAGTAGGTGTTGAAGTCCTGAGCACCTGGTGCCCGATGGGACGGTGGTCGATGCCACATCAGATCCACGTTGACACCACATGGAGGCCACATCTACGATGTCATGTAAACATGTTAACCAGATCAGAGTGAACTTTGAGAGCACAGTGCTAAAGCCCCCCGGGGGGAAGTGAACCTAGTGGGTCACTGACTCGACAAGCCCAGTGGTATGGTATCCTAGTAGGGAATGTAACTAGAGTGAATGAGTGAAATCACAATGTCAAAAGACCCTAGTGGGTCAGTATCCTAGTATAATGGATCGAAAGAGCGGAGTGTGCGTGTAGTGTTGAAGTCCCGATGGCCTGGTGCCCTAGTGGGCAGTGTATACTAGATTGGAGTGTTAGTGCGGTGGATAAAACTTGTGGGTGGCTCGATGCTCTAGTGGACTAGTGTCACGGTGGGTAGTGTATACTGGATAAGAGTAACATAAGGTGCAAAGTTAAAGGCATGAGGGCCCCATGGGTCGGTGACCCGGTAGACCCGGTGGTCTTGATATGTGGTGATTTTGACTCAATGGATCAATGGTCAAAATTTAATCAAGGAGATTATTTGACGGTTGTTGAACATCAAGGCTTGAGATGTGACCGGTGAATAAATAAACGATCAAGATTTAATCAAGGAGATTTATTCGACGGTTGCTGAGTGTCAAGGTTTGTGATATGAACTATGAACTGATTACACGCAAAACAAGAAGGAAATTGGGACCAATTCCAATTCCTGAAGCTTGATTTTAAGGAAGAATCAAGTGATTTGGAGCCAACCCCTTGAGCAGATATTTTTGTATGTGGACAAACACTTGGGTGTATGAGCTTAGGTATAAATAACGATGCTCAAAACCATTTTTTTGAGTGTGTGGAAGTATGTGAATGAGGAAGTGAAGCTTTGAGGTTCTCAAGTGGAAGAAAATGAAAGAGAGTAAGATGTAATTGTCTAAGGGAGGCAGTGAAGTGCGATGCCAAACAAGGAATATATGTTGTTTGTGAACAAGCAAAGAGTTTTATGGTAATTACAACAAAGAAAAAGAAGCAAACTTATGTAGGTAAAGGATTTAAGTAAAGTGATGATATTGTACTATTGATAGTTTGAGAAGAATTGAATTCGACAGGTTGGTGCTTGCAAATATTGCAGTTGTAGTATGGTGCCTACCGATGTTGTTGAGTTGGTGTTCAACTGAGGGGATTGGTGTGTCCACCAGGTTGGTGCCTATAAAATATTGTAGTTGTAGGTTGGTGCTTATAAGTGGTGTTGAGTTGGTGCTCAGGCAAAGGGATTGGTGTCTATTTCAGGTTGGTGCTTGTAAAAAATTGTACCAGATTGGTATATGTAGCAGGTTGTTTCCTATGAAAATATTTGAATAAAAGTTTTGTGGTTTTCTCCCATTTGTGTTTCCATGTTAAATATTTGTGTATTGTGCACTGCATATTAATTATTGATTTCTTATGGTTGGTAAAGTAATGAATTGATAAGTTTAGAAAAGTAAGAAAAGAAAAAATAGTCCTATACTGATTCACACCCCCTCTCAATATAAGTAAGTGTGTCAATACTTCTATTGGGGATAAATAAGCATTAATAAAATAAATTTCTACTGGCATTAGTCCTAATTATTGCTACCACATGGGTGTTGAAAATGCAAGTATAACATACCTAAAATCAACCTTGCTTGACAAGAGCTCCCTGATAAGGCCTTGGAATGACTTATACATGTTGTCCATGGCATTCATGAGTGGAAGTATTTTTTTCTAGATGGATTTATGTGGTGGATTCCACACTGAGAGTGATGCCCTTCATGAGTGGCAATGCCAATTCCAACATATTGATCTAGCCTATCTATTCACAAAGCTACAAATCCAACATGATTATGGAAATGTTAATAGGCATGGAGAGCAACAGGACCATATCATTGTTAATTCATCAAATGCGTTCACAATTATATATGCTTTTCTTTTGTAAGCACATAGTTCTAAGTCTATTAATCAAAATAGGGAAAATTTATACAAAATACAATGACAAATTTATACAAAATCCACATCACTATTGACCTGCCAATAGGTAAACCATACCACCAATAGTGGTATAAGTGTTAATACTGAGAGGGGGGGTGAATCAGTATCAAATACAATTTAAAAACCTTTTCAACTTATACTTAAAACATTCAATTGTATCCAATGAGAAATGACCAATAGTATAAGAGTTACACCAATACACCACAATACACCATGCACAATATATGAGAAATAATCAATAGTTATTGTTCAAGGGAAGTAATGACTTCCA
>JZKD02S0284885.1:47663-59610 GCA_000966675.3 Picea glauca | reverse complement strand
TTTTGGTTTATTCAGGAGAACAAACTTGTACATAATTCCCTGCGCTCAATATTTAACATTGGATTCTGAAAATCACACACAAGAAACTACAGTCTGTACTCTTTCCAATGAAATTGGTCCCACTTCATTTGGATTCTCTATGAATAAGTTATGACTGTTTTACCCAGAACACATATTTATTGACTAGCTTTGGGACTAGTCAAAAACCCTATCTTCCATAGAGTGTATCTCCAAAATTATAGCGAAAAAAGAGATGAATTTTTTACCACAAGTACCTTGATATGTCTTATCAATACCATAGAAATTTCACCATTTGAATCGTTCTATAAAAAAAGTTATAGCGAAAATGGTAAGATGACCTGTAAATAACATACCTTAGAACAAATCACCAAAAGACTTCATCCTCCCTTGAAATCCGGCCTTCTTTACTTATGATTTTCTATGAAATTCGACTTGTATATAAAATGAATGTATAATGATATGTATTTATACCATTTATGTCACTTTTTTTTAACATTAGGGCCGACCTGGCACTTTCTTATTTTGTAATTCTTTTCTTTAATTATCTTCAGGGCCGACCTGTACTTCCTTCTTCAATTCACTTTGTGATCTTCAAAAATTCATTTCTCCTCAACCATGAGGATCCATGTGATGTGCCACATACCACCGGAAACAACATGATGTATATTATCCATCCATGGGTGTCGTATCTGCATGTGCATTGTCCTTCATGTCCAAATTCCTTCATCAATCTTGCGGTCCAAAACCAATGACTAGGGTTGACATCAATGGCAACAACCAATCTTCCAACAAGAAGGCATATGTCCATATATTCTGAGAGAGATTCTGAATTAAAACCATACTAGTGACACAATTTGACCAGTTCATAGACCTAATTTGCTTGGAATAGACAAGATAACATCGCTTATAGAACATAATTAAGGTAAGCAAAAATTTAAACATACAAGAAATTAGTGTAGGGAACCCGGAAGATCCACCAAATCTCTAAGGTGGCTCAAGAACCGATTGTTGGGGGATATTTGGTGGCTGGTCAACAACTGGTAGGCTTGGAGTCGGGAGTCTGGATTGGATTTCCTTGAGCTGCAGTTGTACCTCATCCAGTTACAGGAGGATGTCTTCTCACGCCTGCTCTCGATCAACATCTTGCCCATAAACATTTTAATGTGCCAATACATGTCAGCTTTCTTCCAATACTTGGTGTCACATGCTTTGGAATTGCCTACGTTCGGGACCCAACTGCTAATTTCTACGTCAATTTCTCACTCGTGTATTAAGATCCTCTCCAGACATATTTTCCCTTCTACATTTTCCATTTCCTCATGGATATGTGCGGGGGTAAGCACCTTGAATTCCTTTATCGTGGCTTGAGCATCCTGTTGCACCCTCGTGCTTGGAAGTTCAAGAACTGAATTTCATGAACCAGACGAGTTAGCCTAGTTCTGTCTCCCTCGGTGGTAGCCACAATGATAACCTCGAGTGGGTGGCATAACCGAAACCTCGTTGATATTAGTGACCTAGAGTGTTGTCAAATCTTCTAAATACTAAAGGGCTTCACAAATGTTTGAATCCTAGTAACTGCAGTAGGAGAGTCAAGCCTCTCCTTTTACCTTCTTGTGACCAATCATCACCATAATACGACCAGGACAAGTCCTTCTTTTGGACTCATTGAGTTTCTCTCTCTCCGGGATCGCCCTTGCTCCGTTATCATTTGAATTGTTGGTGGTCAAGATCATGGCTAAGCTAGTATGTGAGATGATGGAGGAGCGTGTACTACCATTACAAACAATTAAATGTTGCATTCAATCCCTGACCTAGGTGTCGTTCACCTAATGCCAAATTATGATGTTGCTACCATGAATCATCACCTATTCCATCCTCTGACTGGACACATTCTCACCTAACATCGTTTCCAATGAATCTTACATCTATGACACCCCCATCTAACAAGACAATGATATATGTTAATTTACTCAACGCTACTAATTAAAATGGTTCGAATGGACAACTACTTTTATTTATTATCCATCAATGATCATTGTATGTCTTCTTCTACCTGGAATGTTTTTTGAATTTTGAATTTTGAATTTATTTATTATTTCTAACAATTACTTTCAAACTAAGGTATTTTGTCTCATCTACCTCCACTATATCTAAATTTCCAAAAGTTTTATAATAATATAAAGTCAACAATGTTTGATGCTCAAGGTAAACGCTATATTCCAACATGGCAAGGATTAATAAAAAAATTTAAAACTTAGATAAACATCCAAACACCTTTGTATGGACTAATAAAAACTTAGATAAGCATCCAAACACTTTTGTAAGGAATTGGTTTGGTTGACATATATATATCAAAACATAAATAAAATAAAATAAAGGTTGAAAGGGTCTTGACATTATTGAGTTTCTAGATTCATTCTTCACCACTCGGCTGGTTAGTTGGTTCGTAAGTCAATGTCTATAGTTAAGTCATTCATTACGTACCAACTCTCTGATCGTGGGTGGAAGAGTGTTGCAATATGATTTGGAAGAGCCCCCATTTTCTTTTTACTTATGATTTGGATTTAAGACCTTCATTTCATGATGAAGGAATTACTTAGAGGACACGGTTCTACCACAATAAAACCACTGCCCACTTTCTTAAAATAAATTATTATCAAATTTTACATTTTGAATCATTCTTTTTAGACTTTGATATTTTACCTTTGAGAGTACTCTTTGGAGTTTGACATTTTACCTTTGTAAATTTGATTCTTTGTGGAGTTTGATAATCTACCTTTTGGAGCTTGATATTTTACCTTTTAAAACTCTTATGATTATTAAATTTAAAATTAAATCTTTCCTTTTAAGTTTAAAGGTTTAAGGTTTAATGGGAAATTTTATATAAAAAAAATTAATATTAAATATTATTATAAATTTGTTAAATACTTTTTTACTTTTAACAAATTAAAAATCTTGTAAATCTGGGAAATTTTATATAAAAATAATTAATATTAAATATTATTACAATTTTGTTAAATAGTTCTTTACTTTTAATTAGTTAAAAATCTTGTAAA
The DNA here is from genome assembly GCA_000966675.3 of Picea glauca. Taxonomy (NCBI): domain Eukaryota; kingdom Viridiplantae; phylum Streptophyta; class Pinopsida; order Pinales; family Pinaceae; genus Picea; species Picea glauca. The sequence goes on along the minus strand of JZKD02S0284885.1, from coordinate 56,533 downwards.
TCAAGTTGTTTTTTCAATTAATATATTGAATAAATGAAGTTAAAGTTTGTAAAGTCTTAATAAAGTTTTTGCTTTTTGTTGTTTTTAAGTTTATAATATTTAATATTATTTTTAATTTCTATTGACACAATCTCAAAATTCTTCTATTGTATGATTTTATTATTATATGTAATCAAAATTTGTATGATTTTATTATTATATGTAATCAAAATTTGTTTCATAAAGAGTAGATTTTTATTTTAATAAGATATTTATGAATTTTGTATTATTAAAATTAATTACAGTGTATTTAATGATGATGATTAATATCCATTGAGATTAGAATTGGTGTATCGAACCTTAAGAAAGGTAACAAAGTATTTAAATTTCTTTAGAATTTTATTTGTGTTAGAAAAGCATTAAGAGAAGAGTTCCAAAATCACCATAGTTTTGATGACTTAGGAGGTTAGGAAGGTCAATATTGTGACAAAGATTTTAAAATTGTGATCTAATTTGAGTATATGCAGGGCACTCAAGGAGAAAGTGGTTTTCATCTTCAACCCTCTTAGTGTCAGAAAGATGACAGATTCTTTCATCCCACTGTATTTTGGGAATTGTCCAATGCCCAACTTGACTATACAACTCATGGGAATTGGTTTGAATTTTAGCAATGTTGATTTTCTTCTTTGTGCTAGTCAAAACCAAGAGATACTTTTGATCTTTTAGATTGGGGTTGACCACCTCCTTGTAGTATCTTAACTTCCTTTTATTCTCTAATTCTTTATTGCGCCACATATTCTTCTTGAATTTAGATGTAATAATATTTTTAATACTATCAATATTATATAGAATGACATCCTCCTATATCCCCATATGATTTAGCCAAGACTTGGCAACTTTATGCCATCCTTGCTTGAGTCGTTGGTGTTTTTAGCTAGAGTTCGAAGCAATTTTGGGGAGCCTCTTGTTGTCCATGTTGTTTATCTTGTTCTTGTACATTAAGCACCTAATTATGGTCGTGATCTCAATGGGGGGAATGCTTGTTTCTATGAGGAGGATAGAATAGGGTATATTACCTTTAATTTTGAGATTATAAGTGATAAAAAAAAACTGGATCTGCTCTATCTTTCTCTAGGATTCTCTAGAGATACTCCATCCGCAAACTTCACATCCGTATAAAATAACATGAGTGACAACAGTATCAAAGAAGACTTTTTTCTTATCCCATAGTCAAAGGTCCGCTAGCTTACACTTGTTTTCAAGCCCATAATAAGCTTCCCACCCTCCATTTATCCTTTTCTCAACACTATAGTTCCAATTGAGCTTGAGACAAATGTTGATTCCAAGATATTTGTATGAAGGTACTTCCTCCAAGCTATTGTTCTCATATATGAAAGTGTGGTAGGTTACCTTTTGAGATTTAATTATCATAACCTTCGTTTTTTCAGTGTTCATAGTCATACCCATACTGGTGCAGAAGTCCTTAAGGATTATTAGTTTGTTACCAAGGTCATAGGGATTGCTCGCCATAAGAAAAATATCATTGGCATAAAGAAGAAGTATGATGACTATATGAGTGATAGTGGGCTAGTACAACCAACATCTTCTAAACAATATTCCAACTTATTAATGTATATGCCAAAGAGGGTAGGAGATAGGCGAGAATCTCGCTTGACTCCTATATTATAGTTAATTTCTTCCGATCAACCCTAATTGTTCCTAAACTTGGAAACAACATTCTCATATAACCTTACTGCAACAACCCTTAACTCAGAAGGAAATTTTATCTCTTCTAACCTATTCCGAAGGTTAATCATGGGCACTTTGTCAATTTAGCTTTTCTAAAATCAACGAACAAAAGAGATTGGTTTTATTATTGTAACATTCCTTTACAATGATCCTAAACGTAACAAGATGGTTCACAATTGAATGATACCCTCTAAATCCAATGTTTTTATTAAGACCATTTCTTTTTTTAAATAAAAAAATATTCAATTTATATTTCCTCTTTATTTTTCTTAAAAACTTTAATAATAAAAAAATTAACTCCAAATATAAACATCACCCCTTTCAAAAAAGAATAGCATTAAAATAAATTTCCAATATCTCTTAATCCTTCTTAAATATCAACCATCAATGCAATTTGTATTATTATAAAACATTGATAATTATATTATATTAACTTACTTAATTATGGAGGATTTCCTAAAATAACATATCCAATTAGTCATTTCATTTAGAGGTGCAATAATTATATTATATTAACTTACTTAACTATGGAGGATTTCCTAAAATAACATATCCAATTAATCATTGTATTTAGACATGCATTTTATGTAAATTTGTTTTTGGATAATAGTAAAGTCATTATACATGTATCCAAATAATTGTTAAAAAATTAGAATAATATTAATAATAAAAATGATATATTTATAAGATTGGTTTTATAAAAAAAAATTAATTTTAAATTGGATATTTAAATTGAAATTGTTTTTTTAATTGAGATTTAAAATTAATTTTAATTTTTGTTAAATATGACAAAACAAGTTAACTGATGATTAAGAAATTATTTCTAAAGGTGTGATTTTTATTAAATAATAATGATAAATCAAATAACATTCACTAATAACAATTAGTAATAATTATCTGACTACTAATTAAGATACAAAACTCCTTGTTTGTAAAAATCCCCAAAAATAAACATAAAAACTACAAAACAGCATGCTCCAATGAATGAAAAAACCCCTTGTTTGTAAAAGTCTCAAGAAAATAAACATAAAAAACTACAAAACAACATGCTCCTATGAAACCACTTGTTTGTAAAAGTCCCAAGAAAATAAACATAAAAACTACCAAAACAGCATGCTCCTATGAAACCCCTTGTTTGTAAAAATCCCAAGAAAATAAAATTAAAAACTACAAAACAGCATGTTCCACGATCTTTGTCAGTTTACGTACCATATATGACCTTTTCTTAAGGCCGGAGCAAGGTCCATAGCCCATGTGAATATTCCTTCAGTCCAAAACAACACACAAAATATATTCTAAAAAACTCTGAGAGAGCGAGTAAAAAAGGGGAATTCCACATAAGCAATGCAGAAAACATGTACTTGGGCGTCGGCTGCAGCGTCTGCTTCGCTGTAATACACGCTAAGCACGTTGGAAATGGGGACGCCCAAAATTTGAGATCTGCCATCGTATATAGCAGAGCAGTAAGGCAGCCTTCCTGATTTAAATCTGCAATCCGTTGCCTCGCTTCCGATTGGATCGTGGCGATTCGAACCGGAGACGTTGAGCTCTCTAAGATCGTGGAAGGAGCAGTGGAAAGTTATTTTGAGGTGGTTTCATACAAGGATCTGCTGAATAGACGATGAAGGCACTCATTTTGGTTGGTGGGTTCGGGACCCGTCTGCGTCCCCTCACGCTTAGCGTTCCCAAGCCCCTTGTCGACTTCGCTAATAAGCCCATGATTTTGCATCAGGTATGGAGCTACTGGGTTTCGATTCCTGTATCTTGATTGCCTGGATCAGATAAATATGTATAAGAAAAAGTAATTGAAGAACACTTTCTGTGCAGATCGAAGCGCTGAAAGCTATTGGAGTTGATGAAGTTGTTTTGGCAATCAATTACCAGCCTGAGGTACAGAGTTGAGCACGCATGACCAAGTTTGCTCTGCTAATTTGGGTTATGTTGGTTTTCTTCTTTTAGTAATTTACATAATATAGCCTTGCAGGGAAATAATTGCGGTGTAATAAATACTCGTGCATTTTTGGGTTTCTTGATTACAGATTTCTGTTTTCTCACCTTTAATTAGTTGGATTGGGGTTTCCAAGGGAAAAGATTTGATATAATTGGTTTTGTACAATTGTTGAATGCAGGTGATGCTGAGCTTTCTGAAGGAGTTTGAAGCAAAGCTTGGGATTAAGATCACATGCTCACAGGAGACTGAACCAATGGGCACCGCTGGGCCTCTGGCCCTTGCCAGGGACAAGCTGGATGATGGGTCTGGTGAGCCCTTCTTTGTACTCAACAGCGATGTCATCTGTGAATACCCATTGGAGCAGATGCTTGAATTTCACAAAAAGCATGGGGGAGAGGCCTCAATTATGGTTACGAAGGTATGCCTGCATGCCTGATTCAAGCTTGATTTCATTATGTTGAAAGTTCTAGGTAGTACCCACATTTTAGCTTTCAGATTAGGTTATTGAGACACAACAGGTTTGGTCTTGCTTTTGAGCCAGCCGAGATCAGGGATCAAACATAGCTCTACACTTATTGGTTCAAACATAATTCCATGCTGGTTTAGGTACTCACATTCATGGCTTAGGAGTTGGTATATCCTGATAAGATGCATTCTACTTGTATTTTCGTAAAGTTATGTTAATTCTCTTGAAAAATCTAGTAAAATGCCACTTCAATCCTGATAACATGCATTCCAGTTGTATTTTTGTATGGTCATGCTAATTGTCTTGAAAAATCCAGTAAAATGCAGATTCAATCCTGATAGCATGCATTCTAGTTGTGTTGTATTTTTATATGGTCATGTTAATTGTCTTGTCTTGAAAAATCCAGTAAAATGCTGATTCAATCCTGGGATGGCATGCATTCTAGTAATATTTTTGCATAGTCATGTTAATTGTATGGAAAAATATAGTAAAATGTTGATTTAATCCGGATCACATGCATTCTAGTTGTATTTTTGTATAGTCATGTTAATTGTCTTGAAAATATTTTTGAAAATCTAGTAAAGTTCAGATTTAATCCTGATAGCATGCATTGTAGCTGTATTTTTGTATAGTCATGTTAATTGTCTTTTAAAAATCTAATAAAATGCCTATTTAAGAGGTTTTTATTATGTCTATGAACAATGAGGGAAATGTTTTTTTGGTCCCAGGTGGATGAGCCATCAAAGTATGGTGTGGTTATTCTTGATGAAGAAACTGGTCGAGTAGAAAAATTTGTGGAGAAGCCTAAGATCTTTGTTGGAAACAAAATCAATGCAGGGATTTACCTTCTGAATCCCAGTGTTCTGAATATGATTGAGCTGAGACCTACTTCAATTGAAAAAGAGGTGTTCCCAAAAATAGCCAGTGAGAAGCAGCTCTATGCCATGATATTGCCCGGATTCTGGATGGATATAGGGCAACCCAAGGATTATATTTCAGGACTAAGGCTTTACTTAGATTCTCTGAAAAGAAATTTACCCAAGAAATTGTCATTTGGTGCTCACATCATTGGAAATGTGATAGTAGATGAGACTGCTCAGATTGGGGAAGGGTGCTTAATTGGGCCAGATGTTGCAATCGGTCCAGGCTGCATGATTGAGGCAGGGGTGAGACTGTCTCGCTGCACGGTTATGAGGGGAGTTAGGATTAAAAAGCATGCCTGTGTCTCTGGGAGCATCATTGGTTGGCATTCTACTGTTGGGCAATGGGCTAGAGTGGAAAACATGACCGTGTTGGGGGAGGATGTGCATGTTTGTGATGAGGTGTATAGCAATGGGGGTGTAGTGCTTCCCCACAAGGAAATCAAATCGAGCATCACCAAGCCAGAAATTGTCATGTGACTGTTCACAGAAATCAGCAAGGATTGTTTGCTTTCCTGGTACATTCCTTGCATACAGTCAAAGGTGAGGCTGATTACTTTAGTGTTGCCACTTTTATGTGATGGGGTTGCAGTGGAGAAGATTGTTTTTCTCTCTCATGTTTATCTCGAGAATTGTAGGATGGTCCACAGGCTGCATGAGCTCTGGTTTTGGATTTCGTATTTGGTAATCAATGCCATGTAAGTTAGTTGTTACTGCCTATAAAAGATAGCTCTGGCAATCCTATTAGTAAATGAAATTTGTTTTATTTTATAAATGGAATTTCCTCCACTTCTAGAGAAAGCTTTCAGCAGACATTTGTGTTGTGATTATTTTATAAATGGAATTTCCTCCACTTCTAGAGAAAGCTTTCAGCATACATTTGTGTTGTGATTCGAACAACTTGTGTGAAAGTTTTCAAATTTGATCTTTATCTGGATAATGCCGGAAATTGAACTCCAAGAGCAATATACATGGGAAATATAGCTAGGAAATTTTATATTTTTCTGGAATATGCGTGAATTTGAACACAATGTCAACTCTGCTTATACGATATATATGAAAGATGCCTTGGATTTGCTGACTTTTTTTTTTGGAGTATTATCAAACAATGGCTTTTGCGTTTGGCCTACAAATCCATCAAAGATAGCACCTTGAGACCTGGTCGCTAGATCCCACCCAAACCCTCTCTGCCTCTGCTTAGTTTCAACTTTCATGTTTTTGTGTCAGATTTGTCTTTGCAGCAGGTGCGCAGATATCAGCAGATGTCATTAAAAATGTCTGTGCTTCTGTCTCCCATTCTGTCATTAAAAATGTCTGTGCTTCTGTCTCCCCTTCTGGCTTCCCATGTTGGTTATCTCTTTTCCTCTTCCTATTATTTCTATTATTATAAAGTTGGTTTGAATTGCCCATTTAAAGTGCACGAGGCCACATGTAACAATATGGGAAGGTTTGTCCCTTGAGTGTATAAGAAGACCTTTAGTAACAAGTGGAAGAAGACCTTTAGTAACAAGTTGTCCACTGAAACATGGTAGTGAGAGAGTCCATTTTATGAGCAAGTTTTAAATATTTTTTCCCAATTTAAAAATGGATATTTGTACCATATTTATACCAAGTTAGTGTGGAGTTGTGGTTCATAGCTCCCAACTCATCAATCAAAGATGTTCACACATATTAAAAAATACACATCAAACTTTATGAGCAAGTTTTAAACATTTTTTTACAATTTTAAAATGGATATTTGTACCATATTTTTGTACCAAGTTAATGTGGAGTTGTGGTTTATAGCTCCCAGCTCATCAATCAAAGGTGTTCACACATATTAAAAAATACACATCAAATTTTACAATACTTAGTATTGTTAAATCTTTTTTCCTAATACTAAAATGGATATTTGTACCAAATTATTGTGGAGTTGTTGTTCATAGCTCCTAACTCATTAATACTAAAATGGATATTTGTACCAAGTTATTGTGGAGTTGTTGTTCATAGCTCCTAACTCATTAATACTAAAATGGATATTTGTACCAAGTTATTGTGGAGTTGTTGTTAATAGCTCCTAACTCATCAATCAAAGTGTTTACACATAAAAAAAAAAATATACATCAAATTTTAGAATGCTTGGAATGGTCTGATAGAGCCCTCAATGAACACAAAACAATATATATATATATATATATATATATATATATATATATATATATATATATATATATATATATATATATATATATATATGTGTGTGTTATAGAATACAAGATTTTAAATAAGGAGGTAAATGTTCTCTTGGTTGTGTAACACCAATTATTTTTCTGCTCACATAAAGAATGTTATATTTAACAATTATTGCTTTCTATAGGTAATATTGACATTATTTTTGTTGCTTATACAAACTTACAACAATCCTTTAGCTAATTATCATTGTTATGAGAAGTAATTCTATGTCATTAAAATCATTCAGGAACATCCACTCGAGGGGTGAGCTTAGATATCCACATTAATACAACTTTGAACACCTCTTATTATTTGTCACTAAATTACACACTTTGACAAAATTGGAATTTTTATATGCTTATATAAATGTACTTTTTTTTAAAAGAAAAAAATCTCAATTTTTTATTTGAAGCACATTACAAATATAAAGGAGATACATTGGAAAAAAAAATTATGTAATTAATGTACAAGTCATTTCTTATCCTGTAAAAAGTAATCTTCACTCCTTCCATTTTCCCCTTCCTCTTGTTAACCTCATGCCACCCCTGAAGAAGGATCCACATTGTCCACCTAAAACTTAGAAACCAGGAGATCAAAAAATCAAAGAGGGGACCAATTCCTTATCAAAACAAAGTTGTCAGATTCATGAAACCACTTCATTCCCCCAAAAGAGTCAACAAGTACTACTTCCATCCTTAAGGAGGAAATCTGAATATCCTTGGTTTTTGTTTTATCCTTCGAGACAAGATAGGGTTCCCCAAGTGACACTTCTGGACAAGTAGGATTAGCGTCTCAAAATCTTGTGTTCGTTGATTTTCATCCCTTTTCTCTTCTCTAGCTGGTGGAAATGTCCAACTTTTTATATTTAGATCTAGCTCATTTTCTCTGCAAAAAATGAGCTCATGCATAAGAACAAAAATCTCATAAATATCTTGGAAGATGAAAGATCAAACATCAAAATGTTGTACTCTCATAAATACACTTATCTTGTGTCTTGAATTCTCACTTGTTGTATTCTCATAAATTCACTTATCTTGTGTCTTGAATTCTCACTTCTAATAAATAAAAGAGTTTTTTAATAACAAGAACAAACATTAATAACATATTATGGAATTTTTATAGAAGTTTTAACCATTCATCATTTTACATTTTTATAACTTGCCTTTTTCATATGAGCCTTCATACAATATTTTGACATATAACTATTATCAAATTTATTTATTTAAATTAATATTAATTTATAATCAATTGACATGTTATATATAGAGAGAGAGAGAGAGTTTGTGGAATATTGGATACTAGTGTTTGTAGAAGTTTTTCCCAAATTTGCACATGCATGCATTAAACGTTTTTCATATCCACAACTATAAAGTGAGTAGTATTAAATTTTTTACTTAAATTATTTTTAAAAGTGATATTTTAAATAAATATAATGAACATATTTGTAATAATGGAATAAAAATATTTACATTTTAATTTAATATCATTTTAATTTAAAGCTCTTTATTTAGAAAACTGGTTCCCAAGCTCCCATTTCCTTGATGTTGAAGCTCCCCAAAAGCTCCCAAGTTCCCAAAACATTTCCCAGCCAATT
>JZKD02S0284885.1:30925-47514 GCA_000966675.3 Picea glauca | reverse complement strand
ATATATATATTCGGAGAATTCATATTAAGTAGAATAAAGAAACTTTACATGCTCTATGTTGTTGGCCTGCTATTGGGGAAACTAGACCAAAAGTAGAAAATAAGTTTGTTTGTCCATATTGTCTAGAGGGGAATGTATGACTTTATATTACATATCATAATAAACTACAAACTGAAGTCTAAATGGAAAAAGCTAAGAGAGGACTGATCTACACCTTGATATCTAAGATGAGGAGAGACTATAGTCATACTACCTATGTGACTACTAAACCAAAAACTTAACAAGCCTAACATTTAGAGAGTTAAACATGTAGATTATTATCTTCAATAAGAGGAACGCGGGGTTGCACAACGTTGAGTGTGGATAAGTCCATGCCAACCAGTTTCTCAGCTAGTAGATTGAGCTTGTGGTCGACCAACTTGATTTGTAGTTGTACATCATCTAACTGGAGTAAAATCTCTTTATAAGTTTCATTCCATTCTACCAACACTTTACCCATTAAAGATTTTATTTTCCAGTATAAGTCCACTAGTTTGAAGTATTTGTTTTCCCTGGTGTGAGAAGAACCGGTATTAGGGACCCAAGAGCACAAGTTTTCATCTACGACCTCGGCCTTGATGAAATTCCTATTAATTTGGGTGTTAACTTCACCCAATTTTATCTCTACTCGAACATTTGGAGGTGTGTTGGCTTGAAAGATTGCAGTCGACTCCACAACACTCAACTACACCCGTGAAGCAACGAGCCTACTTCGATGATGTCGGGACCAACAACTAGAGCTACCTCTCACCATAAGAAAGAACTAGAGCACCGAGCAAGAAGAAGAGGAGAACCATGAGCAACAATGAAACCAAAAAGAGCAATAAAAGACAGAGGACGAACCAAAGGTCTATGCAAGCACAAAGCAATGAGAGGCGGAATCGCAAGGAGTGAAGAACTCGACCATGGGGGAGGTTGAATATGTCCATGAGGGTTGACTATGACAACCTGGGGTCGTAAATTTCCACTGATGTGAGCCTTCATTGCCAAAACATGCAAGTATACCATCAAAATATACTAGAGAAATGACCAGTGATGGAGAGAAGATCTCCACTAAATTTACAACACTTTCTAACATTAACTATCGTCGGGCACGATCACAAGGATAGCATGTCAGGTGGATCCTCAGGGACCGAGCAGAGGATGTGTGATCAAGAGCCCCCAACATTAGTCTAATTGCACATTCTCTTTCCTGTCACCCAATCCGGGGGAGATCAGCTTGAGCCAGGGCCAAGCAATCATTGTTGAGGGTTTCTCGATCAAAGGGATCCCAACAAGAATCCAACAATTGATGCTCTCTGGTGACTCCCTTATTGGCTAGAAGATCAACGACTTTGTTTGTTGATTGCTTAATGTGGGAGGGGATGATGACTTCAATCAAAGAAAGAAGGGGTTGAATGCGCTCTAGACACCCTTCCAAGCACTGACTTAGAGAGATCTTGTTGATTGGAGAGCCTTGTTGCATATTTTTGAGCATCCGTATAATGATATCAGGTCCCCTTCTACCACAAGTTTGTGATATCCCTATCGAATTGCAATGATAAGGCTTCGCTCTAAGGCCGACAATTTTGCCTTTATTGTTAGCATAAAGCCATTGAACATTACTCTTGTCATTTCTTAAGGCTCCCCCAAGACCAACATGCCCAGAGTTTCCTTTGGAGGCATCATTGAAATTGAGCTTGATAACACCTGAGGAAGGGGGTATCCATAGGGTAGAAGGGTTGGGACGAGGAGTAGGTCTTCACAAGAAAAGGGGAGAGGAGTTATGGTGGATATATAAGGCCTTGAGGATGCCTACTTCCCAATTTGAGCATTTCCAATCCTACTCTGACCATTGAGACGTGAGAGTTGTTTTTCGTACACTGTGCTTGATCCTTTCCCATAGCATGCCTACCTCCAAGAATTCATTCTTAAAGATCTAATGATTTTGCTCATTCCAAACCTCCCAAACCAGAAACCCTAGGAAGAGTTGCGAAGCCCGATTTAGGATTGGGATAGAGAAGGGTGCACAATGCCATTTTTCAATAGTTTCAATCAAACTAGTTATGTTGCAGTCTGATGTACTGAAGGTGATAACACCTTGATTCCATAAGGTAGTTGACAAGGAGCAGTTATTTAGCACGTGCTCCTTAGATTCACCCTCTTGGTTGTAAAGAGGGTAGAAAGTTGGGTTGTGGAACCCTTGTCAGAGCAAATTGTCCCAGGTCAAGATTTTGCTATGAACCAACAACCAAAGAAAGAAGGAGACTTTGGGCCATAAGTTTTGCTTCCAAATATTGATCCATATGTCCTGTTGAGTCTGCTCTGAATGTCTTGTTGTTAGGCGATAGGCCTCTTTGACATTAAATTAGTCATGAGGTTTATACCTCCATCGAGGGAGGTTTGGAATGGAGGCCACACCTTATTCTAGGATGATGCTTGGAAGGAACACCCTACTTCGCGGGATCAAGAAGACTTATACCTACTTCAAGCCAACATGATCACTCGGGGCAAAAAATGGATACACCAATATTGGACCCCTTCAAATTCAACAAGTCAATGAAGATCTTGGATTCCCAAAAATCATTAACTTCCTCTTATGCGAAATTTGAATTAAAAAAACTTCTAATTTTTTTTATCAAATCGAATATATATATATATATATATATATATATATATATATAATTAAAAATATATATATAATTTAAATTATAAAATAATAAAAATATCTTAAACTTAAGATATTTAAATTATAAATACTTAAACTATAACCTAGAATTCATTCAACGCCTCACGACTATAGAAATAAAAAATCCTTGATATAAATTGAAAACCTAATAAAATTATCTACCTTCATATAATATCCACCTTATAACTATTTGCAATGGCCTTCTATTTAGTCTTTACTTTAATAAAATAATGAATAATCTTAATAAACAAAAATCCTTGAACAAAATTATTTACTTTAGTGTTGTTATAATGATGTGATTGTTTAATAAATATAATTTTTTTATTAATGTTATTCATTTTGAATTAATTAAGTCACGTCTTTTTCTTTTGAACTAATTAGTCTTTCAATTTGATAAATTAAGATTTCCCAAAATGAAAGTTATAATCAAAATGAGAGAAAAGGAAAGATTTCCAATAAAGGAAAGTTACAATCAAAATGAGAGAAAAAGAGATATGAGCGTAAAGTTATGAATATCATATTTATTTTAAATAAATTTGAGTTTAAAATTTTAAAATCTCTCTTATAATAATTGTTGTATATTTATACAAATTAATATTTATATATATATAAATGAAGTATTTATATACAACTTAGGGAAAAATGTGATTATATATATTAGTGTATAATACTTATAAATTAAAAAAAAAAGTGAAGTATGTATATTTAAATAAAGATGAGAGCCAATTATTAATTATTTATATATATATAATATATATAATAATGAAATACTCTAATATAAATTCATTTTAATTTTAAATATTTTAAGCATTAAGAAATTTGTGTTTTAAATTTGTTTTAATTTTTTTAAATATTTAATAAATCTAAGGTTAAGATGTATCTCTCATAACTTTGATGTAAATTTATAATTTTGTAATAATGTATTCATTATAGTTCTTATGGTATTATATTTTACTAATTGTAAATATGTTATTTTTACTTAATAAAGGTCAAAAATAAATATTTATTGATTAATTGTTTTTAATCCTGGCCTAATTTCTTATAGCGATAGCTTTTTGATGCCCCATGATTATAGTAAAAACACATATAAACAAATCTTCCCTAATTAATCTATGCAATTGCATTACCGAGCAACCAACTTGATATTCCATATATTAGGTTCGAAGCCTATTGTAAGAGGATATCTAATTTACTTACAACAAAGTTCACATGGGTTTTGAAAGGATTATCTATCTTTGTGTTCCTATTTCCATTATGATTTCCTGGCTGAAAGATAAGAGAAAGGAAAATGATCGAGGAAGCAAGAACCTCCCATGACACTTTATTATCGTTAGTTCAATGAGAGAAGACAATTTGACTAGTCTCGTTCAATTATTTCTCAAAGGGAAACTACATAAGGTTGTTCCTACACTTGTGTAGTGTTCACATTTTACCTTTATGCCATGGGTGGAGGGCTACCATGTTTATTTGGCATATGACAGATTCTTATTAGCTAGACCCTATCTCAACATGGTCACACAATCCTACATGGACGTCATTTAGCTAGCAACAAGTCCTTTTCTACATCCCACATTCTCACACATAGACCTATATGATCTATTATTTCATGTACTATAGTGGTTTGATTCCATGTTGAGCCCCACTCGTTATTTGGAGCCTTCAAGTCAACATGTTATTTTCTTCTCTTTTCTCATTCCTAGTCCCTTAGGGGTTCCAATGGGGACCACCCATTAGGGTCAAGTTGATCAGGAGAGAAGGATTCAAAAGGTGGTGTCACATACCTTAGCATTATGATACTCTAGTGGGGACCACCCTAGGGATTAAAGCCTTGAAATACATTAAAAACTCCACCATTCCAAGTTCCCACCAGACGAAAGAGATATGTTTCCGAGTTTCCACAATAAAAATATATTAGAGTTCAAGTTGATAAAGACTATCACTCTCATCAGGTATTTCAGCGTGAAGGTAGAGAGAGCTATGGACCCCCGTGCAACTAGTCCTTGGTGTCACTTTTGGTGGCCAAATCATTGGCCTATCACTCCAGAGGCAACATATTAAAATTATGGGGAGCATGGCCATCCTATCCTGATAGTATCCTTTTTGACAGTCCTTTTTCACCCATTTCCCTTCCCGCCATTTGAGGCCCCGCCAGCTTCATCCCCACCAGCCATCAATCGATTCCATAGAGGAAAGGGCAGGGGAGCAACTACTTGGTCACATCAGGCATGCGACAATCCAAGTTGGTGGGTCCAGGACTTCCGGCAAGCACAAGAGAGTTAAGCAAGAAAAGCATTCTCACCCCTTGTAGGGAAGATGCTCAATGATCTAATCCTCTAGTGGGGATGACCCTTATAAATTGGGACAAGGATGTTATGTTGTTGCCACCTGTGATCTCATCCAATCTCTAGTGCTTTGACGAGAACCACCTGTGGATACCAAAACCATGAGTTATATCACATCCTCTTGCAATATATTTTGGTGGTCCCATTCTTCGATGGAGGCCACCCTCAAAGATTATGAAACTCAAGCTTCTCAACATGTAACCAAGAGGAAGTAAGCATCCTCTAGTAATCTAATCCTTTTGTCATTATAACCTATGTATTCCTCTCATCATCTATCCTAGAAGAGGAATACCTTTGATGTTATTGTCCTCCAGTGAAGGCCACCATACATTACTAGAGATACATCATTAACTTAGAAGGGGGTTGCACCTAAAGTTCTTAAAATGGTGTAATCTCACGAGAAGGTTAAGGTTAAATATTTATTGATATGATAAAGTCTTTCTACTCAATCTGTACTGTAAGGGAATAAGTGCATTCAAATTGTCATAAGTCTTCTTTAAAGATTTATTGATATGATAAATTCAAGGATGATAATCCCTACTCTAGACTCAATACAACTTTTAGTTTTGTGAGGTTATCCAAACACTCAAAGCAATAACAATCAACAAGAAACACAATGACATTTATTTAACTTAGAGATAATGTTAATTGAGCATACTAAAGGATAATGTGTATAACAAGTGATCTTTGAAGGTCATATACAAATAGATCTAGTGACTTTGTATATTCTAACAATAGTTGATCTCCTATTTCTTAATTCATTATCTCCTCTCACCTTTTTTTGAAATACCTTCTATCTTTAAGATTCAAATATTTATAGCAATCCCATGTTGCTTGAGCCTTCCTATAAAGGTAGGCCATTGATGCCATGGAGTGAGTTGATCTTGTAGGGTTGGATTATTAACCTTCATGGTTGTGATAGGGAATAATCCCCCACTGATTAGGGTAAAATCAATGACAGAACCAACAAAAGATAAACTACTCAACTTTTCAAGTTTAGTTATTATGTTAAAGATACAAGAAAGTGACGGGGAATAATACATGTGGTTAGTTGGCAAGCCCCTTTTGTTGTATTTTATGATTGGTCATGAGAGAGTTTTGAATGCCTCGATGTTCCCAAATTTCTCCAAAGATCTATGCACGAGAAATGAACAACCTTCTTCAAATCATTTAAAACATAAAGTATAAATGACAATAAAACGAGAAAACTTGTAACTAACTGATCTTAATTAATATTAGAAAATTAATTTCTCTTCCAAATCGTGTAATCGTTAATTAAATAGATAATAACATAACATTTTTTAGGGGGGGGAAAGAGAGATATGCATATATTTACCAAATGTAAAACAACAATTACAAAGCAATACATGATTTGTTGTCGATACCTTTGTCACCAGAATCCAGATTCTTCTAACCTGGATCACTTAAAGACTACAACCCCACCTTGGACTTCTTGCCATGCAAAAATGGGAAAATATCAAATATTTAGGCCCCAACTTCAAATTTCAATACCAAGAGGATCCTAAATAAGGGGAAAAGGTCATAAAAACCCAAGGAATATATCCTATAAGTGCTCCAATATAATAACACTTGAATGGTTGGTTGCCCCTTCTCCAACATATGAACCTTATGTATACTCTTAGAAGTTAGTTAAACTCGTTGGAACTTAAAATTAAGGTTGTATAGGTGTATGAAACCTATATTTTCCACTTAGGATCACACAATTAATGCACATTTATATTTATACAATTTTTGTGTTTTATTAAGGAAGAGTGCTTATAGCTAAGGTGATTTGAGTGGAGCAAGGATACTGGACTAGAGATAACTTGGCCCAAGAAGTCATTAATGGTTAGTGATGACCAAATAATTCCATAACATATGCCCCCTAATGTATGAGGTTACAAGGGAATCCGATGGCTAAAATACATTTTAAAATTTCAAAGGAATCAAATAAGTGGAACTAGGTGGAGTTCGATGAACTCAAGATCATAAAAGTACCTACAAACAAAACTAAAGTATATTCATATTACTCTTTTCCCGAAAGGTAGGAATATCCATGCTCGGGTGGAAAGACAAGCATGGCCACCAAATCAAGTACATTGTGGATCCATGTCAAATACATATCATAGCCACGAAAAAATACATAGTGGATCTATGTCTCAGTGTACATTAGGAGAACAACTGGAACTAAGTGGAAGTACAAATTAATTCTCCATAAATATACAAATGTCATATAGGTAGATAGTATAATGTGCACAACTTGGTCAATGACAAAAATATGAGATGCTACTACTACCCTAGATATTCAATCCAAATCCTCCAAGTGTACAAATCTACACCATGTGAATAAATGATCTGATGTAAAAAACAAGAGAAATCATCTGATTACATGTTATTGATGTATACCATTATCAAACGGGAGACCACTCACTAACAATGAAAGTGGGTGTCAAGGTACATAGTATATTCTAGCAAGTGTGAATATATGTCTGACATTGAACACTTGTAGAATATATCAATTGGGAGACATTGATTTATTCCCACTTTTAATAGCGAAGGAACCTTCCAGTGGTTACTATAAGCCCCAATGTACTATAAAAGTTTGTAGATATCGTTCCCGAAGGAAATGAGTCTGTTTCGATAGGAGGAGATTCGCTGGAAGGAGAGAATTAAGACATCCCCCATCAACCAACACAATCGGATATCAAGCACATGATATGATTTGAAGATCTTGGAAAAAAACTTGAATGAACACACCACCAAGTACATCTTTTCCATGCACCAAACACAAGTAGCACATGAAAAAGGCCCTTTGAGCAACAACCAATAATGAAATTTTATGATAGAGGCAAGGAATTCCACCAATGATGAAAATGGAAACCGAGTTACAACACAAATCCCACTATGTGAATAAATATCTTGTCATGGAACACAAGGGAGACCACTCAATCAACAACCAACAATGAAATGTCATATTCTAAGCACAAGGTGGTATACCAATGATGAAAGTAAGTCTCAGGGTGATACTATCTTTAAGTCTATCACCTAGAGCAATGTATTGTAGTCAATAAGATAAGACTTGCTAGTGAGAAGAAAATTGTGAGTCCTCCCACACTAGCATGAGAAAACATTAGTTATGTTGATGATAACATAGAAGGCCAACATGAATAGTCAAGCATTATGAGGAATTGTCTACATAGGATTAAAGACATCCCTTGAACATAAGCACGATGCAAAGATGACTTGGGAATCAATTGATGCCAAAAGGGACCAATGATATGAATCCACAATGTAGGAAGCATTGGCAGATTCTCCATAATGATTGGAAGAGTAACCAATTGAAGGAGTAATAAATCAAGAATCATGGTTCAACTCCTAAGGAAATACTAAGACCCAATTTGTGAAGGATAGCCATGGCACATGAGCTCTGTTCAAAGGTGACATAACTAGACTACTACAACATAAACAATGATTAAAGAGATCTTGATTTTTTCCCTCCTTTCTCTTTATATATATATATATATCTATATATATATATATATATATATATATATATTTCATATTATAAATCCTAAAAATGAATAAAAGAATGCTAAAATACAATGGAGGAAACACGTGTCACAAGGCATGCAACTACATTCCAAGCACATGAAACATACCTACATAAAAAATGCAAGAAAGAAACATGCAAGATGTGTACACTCATAAGCATCCTTCCTCCAGAGAAAAGGTTTCAAAATACAGAAGCAATAGATGCAAATGCAAGCATCAAAATAATGAAAAAGTGGTAAGCCAAGGATAACAAACTGCAAAGGGCATTATGTTGAAAGCGCAAGTAGCTATATGAAATGTAAAATGCAAATCAAAAATGAAAAATGGGAGCCCAATAAGGAATAGTGAAAAAAAAGTGAAGAGAGATCATTTGACTTCAAACATGGTGTCATGGTAGAGCTAAGAGGGATACCAAGCTTATGAGAAAACTCATCATGGGCACCAAAAGTCAAAAAAGGTGCTAACTAGGGTGACCCATAGTAGGTAGGCTTGACCATTCAAAGTTACAACACAATAATGAAAGAGATGGCTGAATGTCACAACTTAATGGAGTGAATCCTAAGGGGAAAATGAAGTATAAATTGATAATGCATAATGCAAGGTGATGGTACCTATATCTAGATGCCAGTTTCAATCCATTTACCTTTAGATTTGGAAGAAATGATTCGATGTTTAGAGATCAAATAGTGTGTACTCAAAGATCTCCTCTACCTAAAAGAGTAAAAAAATGGTCTTGCAACATGATGTTAATCCCAAAACTCCAAAATCAATATCAAACAAGAGAAGAAACAGTAAGAAGTATAAAAAGTGGGTAAAACATTTCAAGAAATAGTGCAAACATGGTTCATTTTACCATTCTAATTTGGAAATTTTCACCACAAACCTTTGAAAGCCATTTTACCCTGAATTTTCAAGATTGGATATTGAAAGATATGACTATTGAAATTCAGATCTGTTAGCACTGATTTCTTTCTTTTCTCTTTCTTTTTCCTTTCATCGATTAATTTTCCATTTTTTTAGAGTTTTGGTTGATGGGGGACCCTGTAAACCCATGGATATGCACATACATACTTACCATAACCATGAGGCATCTATGGAAAACCCTATACTCACACGTCCTTAAGATAACATGTGTATATATTCCCCTATTCTCAAAGGAAAGCGTGTATGCCCCCCCAACAAGTTCAAAAGACAATGATTTAACTTAGAAATTTTCACTTGTTTTTTAAGCAAGTACATGATGGCGATAATATGGAGAGAAAGAGACCCTGGAAAGGTAGATAATATTACTAAACATGATTCCAAAGCCATAAATCCATAGATAGAATCAGAGATTGTGATCTCCTAAAAATCTTTAGGTGTCCAGGCATGCAAGTGCAAAAACTTTTGCTTCAAACACTTGTCAATTATTGGGAATCGGAACAAGATGCATTTGTGATTGACAATAAACTTATAACAAGTGAAGTAGATGATATATAGTTACTTATAGGGATTTCTTGGTGGGGGGAACCAATAAAAATTAAGGGAGGTGGTTGAGGAGGTGGTACATTCATTGTCCAACTATATATAAACATGTACTATTCAACCAGGACCCAAAAAGTAGGAACCCAAATCTTGTAGAAAACCACAATCTGCAAATTATTCTTTTGACCATTGCATGGGTAGTGGAATTTTCAACTTTATGTCAAGCTTTTGGGGCCCATATGTACTATGGAGTAGAGTGTTTGAGGCCCACTATGTATGACTGGGCCACCAATCTTCTTGTGAACATGAAGACTCAACTTAGTGACTACGAATTGGGGAAGAATAAGAACATTGGGTATGGGAACATATTGTTCTCTTTCTTTCTGGAGAGGTTCCTAGAGACAAGCCCACGAGTCACACTTACACTACCAAGACCTAGAGAGCCTAGGATGACCAGATGGTCTAACTTGATGTATAGGCTAGGAGGTGGAAGGGTCAACAATGCCTACAAAAATGAGTTTTTTGATTGGTGGTCTCATCAACTGATAACTATTGATGACTACATGTATGTTGGGATAGAATTTCACTGTGATCTTGAATCAAACTATCTCGAATTATGTTTTTGTATTTTATAATATGTCATTTTTATCTTTAAGAAGTAGAGGCAAGGACCAACCTAAGGGAGAGAACAAGAGAGTACTTCAATATTTTCAAAGGAACCTCGAGGGGTTACCCAAAGAGTACCAATGGAAAATATTGAGGACCTACCAGAGCGAGTTCAGAGGCAGGTGGTAGGAGTACACATTTTTGGCTTTGACTCTTCTGACGAGTGGAAAATGCCATTGCAGGCTACCATGAGATACATGACAAGCATGTTCCTAAGGCTTAGCTTTTGCATATTTTAGATTTTGTATTGATGTACCTATATCATATCATCAGGGGATAGAAAGCCCAATTTTTTACATGACTTACACATTTTGGACATGATGATTATTTATCTATATATTGGTTATCTTCCATTCTACTTCTTGTACAATGGTTTGGTGTGATTTCCTTTCAATACCAATATAAATGCATGTTGTATTTTAATGCAACAAATGTCATTCTAACACATAATTAGCTAATGTGTTATTTAAAACAATATATCTTCTTGGGATGTGAATGTATGTAACAAATTTGAAAGAGCGCTCAAGAAGTCTCACTCACAAATACTTCCTTAGCATCACAGGACTGCAGAAACAATATATGTTATTCAACTATGACACTACCAATTGTGAATCTAGGTGAACTACTATACATCAAATTCCACACGAAATGGCTTCCAATAGCAGTTCGATAACTACACTATATTCAACGATGTTATTGGGTACATGACCAAGATAGACCCCTCCCAAGCTCACAAGTTGGATCATGGGAGAACAAATCACCCAAGATACGAAATATATGTTCCAAATGTGATGACTAGCACCATATATGAATCCCAAAAATCTAGGTGTGTTCAATGACATATGCCAATCAAGTACAAAGCACGGTAAGCAAAGACCGAGATACCAAGAAAAATATAAAATAAAAATGAAGCATAAAAAATGCTTATATACAACATGTACAATGGTATTTCCTAGGAATTATTGCCTAAGCATAGTACCTCTTTAGATAGAATCTATTGTCAAGCTCATTTAAAACATTCCCTTCTATGTTGATTTTACTAGAGATATCAATTGGTATTATTTTTCAAATATTGATTAAATTTCCCTTTGAATACACATCACGTGTCAAAAGGGGACTATCATACCAATCAAAATATCCATGAATGATAACACCCTTTTCTCCAACCTCCATAGAGTTTAGATCAAGAAGGAAATATGATCAATTGATCCAAAAAGGATCCAGAGAAAACTAAGGACAACTCAGAACTCACATAAGCAACTCAATAAGCTCAGAATGGCCTTAGCAGACAAAGAAAGGGAAAAAATTCAGAGTCCTCAAAACTCAGTGAACGTGGCATCATCGCGAAGAGCGCATCACAAGATTTCCAACGACACAAATGGCTCGTCAAACGGAGTTACAGATCGAAAGATATTCGCGATCAAAGTTTGGTCAACCTAGCCCAGTAAGTAGGGGATGAGTCAACATCCGTACTGTTGACGTTAGCATCAATATGAATGACGTCATCATTCGTATAGTATACGTGGCACACGCAAGAGGCAACATGTGTCATGATGACATCATCATGGTGACATGGAAGCACTAGAAGGTGCCACATGTCACTCATTTTTGGCTTTTTTGAGTCGATCCGTGGACCAATGAAAAAGTTCCACATGGAAATCCGTACAATCACGTGGCAGACCGTACGATGATGTGGCAGGATGATATGGAAGTTGAGGTGGAAGACCGTACGTTGACGTGGCAGGTGACTGTACAGGTGGTTGGCATGGCCCAATGGTTGGTTGCCATGTGGCCTAGTCATGGGTTACCACGCGGCAGTGGGAAAATGCCCAATGATGGCTCGAGAATGAAATTCCAAAAAATAAAAATGGCGGGTCTGCCAAATTTGGCGGAACCCTGCCAGATTTGGCGACCCAATGGTCAAATCTAAACCACCATTTAAAGTTGGCAGAACCACCTCATATATATATATATATATATATGTTATGAAAAAAACCCAAAAGGAGAGGTTCGCGGGCTCGACCCCGGGACCTCCCCCATTGTCTACGCCTTAACTATAGCTCCACCAGCCAATAGGCCAAACAACCCTATTGTTTATATAGCCCTCAAATTTATTTAAATTTTGAATCCGCCAGTGCACAGGGAGGATGCGCGTGACGGTACGATCAAGCACAGTTTACGAGGCATTTTTGGGAATTAATTGCAGTTTGCAGGGCACAGAGTCTGAGACAAAAATTTTCTTGGGCCTCGGAGTGCCAGAGTTGGATTAAGGCGTGGAGACAACCATTTTTGGGTAATTCGATGCCACGAATTCAATGGTGTCGTTTGTTTTCTGATCTGAGCAAATCTTCTGCAGCTTAATTCTAGAATGAGGTATACTTATGTATTTTTCCAAATTCTTTTGCTGAGTTAATAAAAAGGCCTACCCATTTGAGATCAGGATGTGGAGACGTATTCCACCAGGGACAAAATCCGTTATCAAGTTTTTTGTGCTCAGATTTGATGCTTATGTCTCTTCATTATTGATCTTTTCCTTCTTTAATGGTGCACTTTAATTTATGCTCATTTAATAAAATTATTTATAAGTCACATCAATGAAAAGATCTCGGATCATCAATGGTGAATGTCTTCCCAAGGTCTATTGGAACCATTCATGGCTTTTAAAATGGCCTCATCTAATGGAAAGACCATGTCCAATAAATCCTACATGCTGGAAGAGTTGAGGGCCCATATGGACAAAGAGCAATGATAACATTCCCCCAAAAAGGAAGTCTTGTGATCAATGTCTATATAGGCCAACCAAATAGTTTGGGAAGTAATCTTAGCTATAGACAAAGGCATAGCCATCTATACATATCCATTATCCTCCACCAAATCAAATCTGGTGTTACCCACGAATCTTCAAAATAAGATGTTTTGAATTGTTGGACCACAAGGTTCATGAAAATGGATGAAATTGTGTATACAAGACTAGAAGCAATATAGGAAATGGGTAGAGAGAGATTAAAAGTTCCCATCAAACTCAGGGTACAACCCAACACCCACTTTTTCACATTCCCTAATGGAATTGTCTATTAGATTATGATTCCCTGGACAATCACAAAGTCTAAGATCAACCTTATCTACTAATGAGGTGTTGTCATTATCCATTGATGATTTGTCAGTGAGATCTAGATCTAGAGGTGGTCAATTACATGTACTATATATTGACATCATGAGATGAATACATGTGTTGAGAATGGATTAAAATCCTTTTCCACCAAGTTCTTATCTTGCATGTTCTATTTATTAACATGGTATCAAAGCTCTTATGGTCTTAAGGGAATGATAGCACCATGGTAGTTTTCCATGGAAGGTGAAGTGCAATGATACAAAGAGATCTCACATTGGTTCATGATGAGAAAATATGTCCCAAGCAAGACAAGTGCACAATGAAGCAAAGAAGACACACTACCTACAAGGTCATAGTGATTTCAATTTCTTGTTCATTTGATTGACTATTTGTTTTCTTATATATTTTGGAAAATGATCACTACATGTTGCATTTGAGATCTCTCAATGGAGAGAATTTGAATAATATATTTTTTAGATCTCTATCAAAGTTGTAGACCTCTTTGATTTGTAAACACATATAGATCTAGTTTATCAACACCAAATCAAATCACACCACAAGAATCTAACCTCTCAAAACATCAAATCACATAACTATTCCATGATAATGTGATTCATGTAGAATATCTTTTTGGTATTGTGAGAACACAAACCATTGTTAAAAAATATTTGGTTCATTGAAGAACTGCATCCATCAAAACAAGATCTTGTGTTGTTAGCCCTGATTTCTTGATTGCATATTGCATCAGATCACTCTCAAAGTCCAGAAATCAAGGTATTTTTCAATAGATATGCCCAATCCATGATTTAAGAGCAGATTGATTCCATCTT
Source organism: Picea glauca (assembly GCA_000966675.3). Taxonomy (NCBI): domain Eukaryota; kingdom Viridiplantae; phylum Streptophyta; class Pinopsida; order Pinales; family Pinaceae; genus Picea; species Picea glauca. Next base: position 32,841 of record JZKD02S0284885.1, on the reverse strand, counting down.
GACCTCACCACATCAATTTCAGAATCAAATTTGAATCGAATTGGTGCCTCCAATCATTAATATTTTTGTCTAAGTTTTGTGCTCCAACAATTTGGGTCAGACTTGGATCTCCTCATTGATCTATTTACATTGGGAATATTGCATGATTTTTATTTGTTGAGGAAATTTGACAATGGATCCAAGTTGCAATTAAGCCAAGTTCCATGTAGATACATAACCCATAACTATTCAAGTGAATAAAGAGGATCAATGGGCCCTAACAATTCATAGCTTGAAAGAAAAATGAAGAAGACTCTGCTATTTTTGCAAGTTATGTCCGACATAGGAATTTGTTGAGCATCTCGTTTTAACAATAACAACATAGATCCACAATCCAACAAGCATGTTATAGTGAATACTAGAAGTAATGAGGAGGTTCCCATGCATCCTCTGGAAGAAGGGTGTCATAGACATGCAAATAAAGTGATATATTAAAATTTACAAAAGCAAGCCTAATCTACAATAAAAACTCTCCATAACAGTGATTTGACAACAATCAACTGTAGCCTCCACTTTGACCCAACTCAAGAGAGCCATTACTAATATTGACTAGTTTGTAATGGGAATCGTTTCAATCCTGTGGGCTCTATCACCAATGTATCAGTCTTAAATCATCCAACATAGAGTATGATTGGGAGTAAGTGATAAGTTGTTGAGTTTATACACGGTTACAAGGAATATGAATGAAACAAAGAAACAACAACATTTCAAGGACATGTTGCATTGAAGGGATCAAGACCCCACATAGTGTGCAGTTTTTTTTATCAAAAGATAAAACCCCATGCACTTGTAAAGGAAGTGGCCTATCCACTTGAAGAAGCAATTTGGAACATGAACAACATGTGCATCCCATGTGCAATTGGAAAGAAAAAAAGAGGTATTCATTTTTGTTTAAAAACAAACTTATATCTCACATGGACAAAGTATTAAAAAAAACATACTTTATATTGAAATTTGATCTCTTTACATAAAAAGGAACATGGATAAAGTGAGTTCCAACATTGTCATCAATTTGGTTACATGGAGAATCAATGTTTTTATCCCCATCCTTGTCTTCATTGTGGGAATAAAAATCAATATCTCTCAAAAAAATGTCAAAAGAAGAAGGATAAAAGGAAAATAATTAATTATGGCTAGATCAGTTCTTGAAGATGGAATCAACAAGTAAAGAAGTTGCATAAGTCTTACTATCAAGTTCATACATAGGTAAAGACATATTTTCATAAATAATCTACAAAAGCAAATATATTTCAAATAATTATCACTGATGATGATTTTGGGCATGACTGGGGCCCATTCTAAAAATTGAAAAATGGAGTACATTGATGAAATGAACATGGTTAGTGGAAAATCACAACCACTAGATACATGGTATCAAGTGAAAATGGTTAGTGGTCAACCAAAACCACCTCATTAATCAAGTCAAAATTGTTTGCGGTAAACCAACAAAACCACCAAATACAATGTTGAACCATTGAACAACAGAAGAATCCAAAATCTCAAGCTTGGATCCCTTTAAAAATCTTCTCACCTTGCACCTGAAAAGGGGGAATATCAATGATTATAGTCAAACTTCAAGTTTCGAAGTCCTATCAATCAAAATTGAATCATAATTTGGGAATTCCAACATGACAATTGGTCTCCTCAACAAGATATCTATGATCAAATAAACTATCCATTGAGATGTTCTTCGACATCTAATTGTGTCTATATTTAGAGAGCTATTTGGTTATCCTATTTATTCACTGATAGCATAAAGGTGATCCTATTTGTTCACCAATTACCAAGGGAATATTCATACATGGTAGTTGTTCACTTCCAAAAATTCTACTCTCTTTCAATGTTCATTTCAAATGAACCATTCATCATCCATGTTG
>JZKD02S0284885.1:11272-28809 GCA_000966675.3 Picea glauca | reverse complement strand
TTCATAAGAATATACAACAGATCTCTATAAAATAGAATAAGATTTTTCAGTGAAAGAAAAGTTAAAAATTATTGATAGCTCGAAATACTGATTCACCCCCCCTCTCAGTATTTTTTTTCAACAAAGATAATTTCCATGTACATGGTATGAAATGTAATACAAATGGAAAGTTCCCTAGTGATTTAAAGTACACGTGAATAAATTGTTGATATTATGGTAGCTACGGGAGGTATTAACGTCTACGTGTAACCTTTGACGAGACTAGAATATTCTGGGAAGCAAGAGAAAACCTAAAACCTTGGATAATAACCCTAGAAGACAAGTCAACTCAAGAGAATAATTAATATTGAGTTATTAGTCTCCAATAAGAGAAGTTGGCCCAGTTAGGTCACTTGGAGGACTATAAATTAGAGGGCGCTCATTTTTCACACTCACTCTCACAACTTCATAATGACAAGTGGTGCACATGACTGGAGGAGAGCTACAGCTGCAGCAGTGGTGACCTTGTCTTTGGCTATGGTTGGAATTTCTTCCTGGTTATGGTTTGGAATTTATGCTTGTACGCTAGCCTTGAGAGAGAGGTACGATACCTTGGTTGGTTACTGGTTCTAGGGTTTTCTTTCGGGATTATTGTGTCTGTCAAGGTTAAGGTGCTCGGGGGTGGCCTTTGTGCCTATGGCTGGGTGAAAATATTGCTATATTGTCTATTGAAAATGAGCACACCTATTTTTCTAACAGTTTATGGGCCCACACTATCTTCGGACAATTTAACCACTGGAAGGTAGATTGGGAGGATTTTCTCAGTTCTAGTTGCAGTTGCAGTCAAAGTTTTCCTACAACAATGAAACTCTAACCCTTGTGTTGAGTCACCTTAAGTTAAGCGCTTGGTCTAATTCCTGGAAAAAATAGTGCTTCCTAGCCTAACACACCTCCTGGTACTCTTAGCAAGCCAAGATGTCAAGTTTGAGTTTTTGGTCAAAGTCAAAGGTTGACCAAGTCAAAATGAAAGGTTGACCAAGTCAAAATAAAAGGTTTTCCAAGTCAAATTCAAAGGTTGACCAAGTCAAAGCAGTCATGACTTACTCTATGAAGTTAGAAAGCAAGTTAGAAGGGGCTTCTAACTTCAGAGCATGGAAGACAAAGATTGACCTCATCCTTGCCAAGAATAAAGTATTGGATATCGTGAAAGGAAAGATCATGGAACCACAGTTTGAAGAAGGAAAAGAGAAGGAACCTCAGAACGTTGCAGTTATGGAGAAAGTTCAAGGACAATGACATCAATGCTATGAGTATCATAGTGCACTCTGTAAAGGACCATTTGATACCCTACATTTCTCATCGTGGCTCATCTAAGAATATGTATGATGCCCTAACTAACTTCTTCTCAGTCAGAAATATTGGACAAATAATGAGTCTGAAGAATGAGCTCCGTGACATGAAAATGAATGATGATGACAACATAACATGATACTTTGTAAGAATATCTCAGTTAATAGATCAACTACAAGTTATTGAGGAAATCATTTCAGAAAGGAATTAGTAAATATAGTACTTAATGGCCTTCCCAAGACATGGGATGCATTTTCCGCAAGTATGAACACAAGAAAGGAGCATCCCACATTTGAAGAAATTTGGACTTGCTGTGCACAAGAAGAATCAAGGATTAACGTAAAAGAGAAATTCCAAAAGAAAGATGATGATCAAACCTACACAACAAAGTTCAAGAAATTCATAAACAAGAAGAAGTTTGTCTCAAGGAAGAAACCAAATCAAGAAAGGGATATGTCAAAAATACAATGCTTAAACTGTAAAAAAATATGGTCACTACAAGAACTAATGTCCTGAGTTAAAGAAAAGGAAGGAAACACACGAAGCAAAAGTTGCCAAAGAAAAGGGAACCTCAAAGAAAGTCAAGCAGGAGGAAGCATATGTTTTCTTCTAGTCAAGGTAACAATATTCTTCTATAACCTAGTCCTTGTACATATCATGTTTACATAGTTCATGTACATATCACGTGTATCTTTTTCTTGGAAGATAAGATGGTCAGTATCAATGAAACAACACCTATGGAAGAAAAACAAGATAAGGATTTCCATTACAACCACTACTAGTCAAACAATGTATCTGAAAAGGATGAAGTACATTGAAAACCTTTGGTGACAATTCCTGTAAGTAACAACTACCAGATGGACTGCAATAAAAATCAAACTTGAAGACCGGAAGGAGTCAGACCAGAAAGAAGTCAATAATCAAGAGGAAACTAGAATAGAATTGTGATACTTTACAGAAAGCAAGAAGGATGTAGACAGAAGTATGGACTCTCTCATATGGAGGGAGCTAATTGCACAGTTCCAAAAGCAGAGCATGCATATTTCTCATTCAGGCATAAAGCTGGGATTAGGAGGGAACTAATCCTCAATGATGTGATCCATTAAATAACCTGCGAAGACTATGAAGTATATGTCCATGTTATTCGAAAAGAAGCACTGAATATCCTTGGTTTTCCATCTACATTTATGTTCCTATGACGAAAAGAAGAAGTTGGAAAATTCAGAAAGGAAGGGAATAGAATCTATAGAAGATTCTATGGACTCCAACATTGAAGAGAAACATGAGGGAGAACATGAAGATTCCAAGAAAGAAAGAAAAGTCAAAACAACCAATTGAATCAATTATTATACCGAGAATCATAAGACTACCAACATGGTTTGAACCCACAAGAAACAATCAAATAGAAGGAATGGAAGGAAGCTATGATAAAGAACAATGTATGTGAGAACTTGTGAAAAAGACTTATGAATGGAAGCATTGATAGATACAAGGAGAGATTCAGAACTAGAGGGTTCTCCCAGAAGGAGGGAGAGACTATGATGATAGCATGTTTTGGTAACCAAATATACCTTTAACTAAGCCATTATATCTCCTACAGTATCCATGGGTTGGAGTTTACATAAGATGGATGTAAAGACTGTTCTTCTCAATAGAGTAATTGAAGAAGCATAACTAGAACAACCTCCAAGTTTTGAGGTATAATAGAAAGAGACCCATGTATGAAGATAGAAGAAGACCTTGTATGAATTCAAGAAACCAGGTCCAGATCTTCTCATGTACAACAAAAGCGTGGTGAAAACTTCCTATGACAGAGGAAGTATATTGAAATGGTTCTTCAGAAGTTTGGGATGATGGATTGCAAATCCATGGAAAATTCTCATGATGACAGATCTAAAGAAGTTGAGAGACTCTAATCCAGTAGACCCATCTCTGTAATGACAATTGATTGGATTGTTAATGTATTTGGAGAATAATCAACCAGATATTTGTTTTGTTAGACGCTTGAGTTATGATATAAAACTGCATGGATTTATCGATTAAGATTGGGCATGGAGTGCAAATGACAGAAGAAGTGCTACTTGGATATGTTTCAGTTTGAGACTTTCCACGATGTCATGGGATAGCAGGAAACATAAGTTTGTTACACTCAACACTGTAGAATCAAAGTATATTACAATTTTGATGCTTGTACGAAAGCAGTGCGGCTTCGTAAGATGGTTTTTGGACTATTTGATCAGGTGTTGGATTCGATTGTGATATATTGTGAAAATCAGAGTTGTGTGAAGCTTTCAGAGAACCTGGTGTTCCCTGATAGGTCGAAGCACATTGAGATCGAGTATTATTTTCTCCATGATAGAGTCCAGAGGGGAGAAGTGGTTCTCCAATATATCTTCATAGATGAGCAGATAAAAGATATTTTGGTAAAGCCTCTATCCAAGATGAAAATTTTGTGTACTTAAGGGATAAACGGGTACTCGTGGAGATGACTTCCTTATTGGAAAATGAAGAGATTACTCCCAAGTTGGAAGGGAGCATTGATATGTTATTTATTTATGGGCAATCATTTTCCAGTTCGGAAAATGGTCCAGGTTGGGCAATCACCTTTCAGTCTGGAAATTGGCCCAAGATTTCTGAGGAACATGCATTTTCCAGTTCGAAAAATGGTCCATATTGGACAATCATTTTCGTAATGAAAATGGTCCGATAGATTGTTGATGTACCATAGACAATGATTCCCCTTATGTCCAGTGTGGGGGAATGGTCTAGGAAAATCATTCTTCTTGGCAGTCACTCTGAGTAGTGTTCAAGCAGAATGGTCCACCTCTCCGGGAATTCATTATTTTGAAGTTCACATTTGTAAGCAATTTCAAAGAATGGTTCGTTATAGGAGGTTGGTGTAGGACAACCATTTCCATAGGAAATGGTATAGAAAATCATTCCCGAGGGCATATTCATTCTCTCCAGGTTGCACTATGATTAGTGATGGAGGAATGGCCCAGTTAGGTGAATGGTCTAGGTTCAACAATCAGAGATAGACATTCCCTATGGAAGACTCATTCTCTCCAGGTTTCACTGTGATTAGTGCCAGAAGAATGGACCAGTTAGGTGAATGGTCCAGGCTCATAAATCAAGGAAAATTATTCTTCTATGCTTGGGAAGAATATTCCAGATAGCCCATGGATGATGTTTTACTTTCTGAGGGAAGATGCTCTTCCAGATATCATAGAAGTGAGTGGAAGAATGGCCCAGATGACTTAGTTTGTATCATGATATTATTTATGCAGGTTGATATCAGATGATATGATTGTTTAGACTGTATGTCTCTGGACAATAGTTGTATACTACCGTAGTGGTGTGATCCACTAGTAGTGACTGTGTGTCATTGGTTAGTAGCAGTTTTCTATAAGGAGTGGTTGTGTACCATTGGATAGTAGTTGTATACTACTATGAATAGGCACGGTTGTGTTCGATTGGATGGCATTGCTCTGATTTCCATGGAGACTATCTAGTTAGCTAGTGATGATGGTGCTCATGATTTGATCATGAGATAGCATGTTTGGCTATGATGATGCTATCGGTTGAATGGTTTGTTTGTGCTCAATACCATTGCCTTTAATACCTCCATATCTAGGAGGGAATGTTGATATTATGGTAGCTATGAGAGGTATTAACCTCTACGTGTAACCTTTGACGACACTAGAATATTCTGGGAAGCAAGAGAACCCCTAAAACATTGGATAATAACCTTAGAAGACAAGTCAACTCAAGAGAATAATTAATATTGAGTTATTAGTCTCCAAGAAGAGAAGTCGGCCCAATTAGGTCACTTGGAGGACTATAAAGAAGATTTCTCTAGAGCTCATTTGTCACACTCACTCTCACAACTGCATAAGGACGAGAAGTGCACATGACTAGAAGAGAGTTGCAGCTGCAACCGTGGTGACTTGGTCTTTAGTTATGGTTGGAATTTATGCCTAGTTATGGTTTGGAATTTATGCTTGGTACACTAGCCTTGAGAGAGAGGTACGCTACCTTGGTTGACTACTGGTTCTAGGGTTTGCTTCCAGAATTATTATGTCTGTCAAGGTTAAGGTTCTCGATGGTGGCCTTTGTGCCTATGGTTGGGTGACAATATTTCTATATTGTCTGTGGTGAAAACGGGCACGCCTATTTTTCTAACATAAATATCAATCACTCATACATATAAGTTGACAATATAAAGGAAATCTATACAACATATCAGGAATGTAAAGAAAATAAAAATTGACGTGGATAAAATTTTGCATGAGGAGAAGACAAGTTTGAGACATTGTGAGAAGTCACCAGGTTAATACAGTATATTAAAATTCACGTAAAAATGAAAAAAATGTGAAAATATTGGTAACTTGAGTAATGTTAAAAGTTGTGAATGAAAACTGAAAATATTGACAAAAGGTGAAACATTAAAGTTTATAAGATGATGAAAAACTATTGTCCAAAGATGATGAAATTTCTTGTTCGAGAAATCATAATAAAACTCTACTTGCAGAAATGAAGAATTTGAAAGTGAAAGAAAGGCACAACAAAAAAAATAAACCATGGATACATGTACTAACACTGATGCAATCTATGTGGAAAAACCTAGTGTTGATATTAATGAAGTTGTATTAGTGGAAGAGCTTCAAAAATTTGAAATTGTAGATAAAGGAACTTCAATAGAATTATACGGATTGACACGTGGCAGTCTGTACGATGACGTGGATGTACAGATGACACATGGCAGGTTTTGGTTAGCTGACGTGGTAGTACGAATGTTGACATAGCGGATGACTGGGAAGAATGATGTGGCTCAGGCCAATCAGAGGGTGACACATGGCCTAATCATAGGGCACCACGTGGCAACTCAAATTTTCCCAATGTGGGCTAGGTCGAATTTTAAGGGCCTGGTCACATGGGGGCCATATGACTCGGGGCTCAGAGTTCAGGGGATGGGTGAAACACTGGCCACATGGGGCACCATATGAACAAGAGCCTAGGATATGGGGGATGCGCACTAGTTGTGCTAATCTAGCGGATTTGGCCAAATTTGGAGGATTTTACCAAATTTAGGCCTGATTTTAGTGGATTTTTTCCTAGAAAATGGGATCTGAGCCCAAAAAGAACCCAAACGAGGGAGAAGTTGGGATTTCAACCCCCAACTCAAATTATATATATAAAAAAACATGTTTGAGTGTTTTAAAGTTTCAAAACAGGAGAATGATGAAGAATTGGTGAATTTCAAGCCATTTTTATGCAGGGAAGCCAATGAGGAAGCGAGCTTTGGAGGCCATTTCCAGGAGTTCTACTCCATCTTTTTCAGTGTCGTTTGTTGCATCAAATTCCTGAGACATAGCAGAACAAAACATAGTATATCAGAGACCAAATTGATGTAATTTTGATACATGTTTTAATCATTGAAGATTAATAAGAAACCTCCCACTAAAGACAAATGCCCAGAGACGCAGGCAAATTTGTGTCGAACTTCGTTATCAATCTTTGGCGTTATGGTTTATTGTTCTTATAGTCTATTTTCTATTCTTATTTATTTATAATGGCTACATAATTATTCCATTAAGGATCTTCTTATTCTCTTTAAATCCTAAATGGTAAAATCACTCATGCATAAACTTAACCATAGTCATTTGAAAGATCATTTTCGAATCAAGTGGTATCAAAGCAGGTTAACAATTGGTTGTTTTTTAGTATGCATGATTACCAGGGAAAAACCAAGTTGTGTTGAAAGAGAGCTTCTAGAAGGAGATCTTGAGATTGGATCAAGAAAGAGGACATCTCAAAGTGAGAAGATGACATTGGAAGAAGGACTTTCTCAAAACGAAAGAGAGTTTCAAAAAAAATTATTTTCCATGTCGGAGATGGTAAAAGTATTGTATGATGATTACTTGGAATGGAAGAGACTTGTTCAAGGGGAATCTTCAAAGAAAGAAAAAATTGAAGAAGGAGAGGACCCTCTAAAACCTTCTCCTTCACCTCCTTCATCTCCTTCTTCTTCTTTTTCATCAAGTACAAGTTCAAATCCTATTTCTGCAAGAAAACATTCTCATAAACATAAGCCTAACATGCCAATACTTAAACTTGATGTGAAATTTGAGTTGCCCATGTATAATGGAGGAGCCAATGCTGAGAATCTTGATAACTAGGTCAGACAGATGGAGATATGTTTCAATGTGAAACAAATCAATGATGAGGAAACCAAGATTAAATTGACATCGCTTCATCTTGCAAGCACAACACTCATCTAGTGGCAGAGTAAGTTGCAACATGGTACTCAACAAATTGGTAATGTATTTCCATCATGGAAAGATTTTTATTTGTGCACTTAGAAAACAGTTATATCCTTTGGGGTACAAGGAGAAGGCTTTAATTGAATGGAAAAGTCTTAAATTAAGAAAAGAACAATCGATGCAAGAATACACAGATGAATTTCGTAAGATGGCTTTGATGTTAGATATTCCATTGCATACACAAGAAACTCTTATGAAGTATATAGGAGGTTTGCCTGCACATATTCGTAACATTGTATTTATGTTTGGACCTACTAATATTGATGAAGTTTATGTTCAAGAAACATATATTGAAGCAGGGAAAATTGGAGTTGGTGTATCAAGGGAATCATCTTCAAAGAAGGAAGGCAAAAGCAAAGGGAATGGGAAGAAAGAAAACTCAGCGATAGTGAAAGAAGATAAGCTCTCTTGTAAGCATTTCAAGAAATAAGGGCACGATGAAGAGCATTGATGGCAATTGAACCCAGAGAAGAGACCGAAGTGGTTCAAGGAAAAGAGAGGAAGGAAAAAAGTTGCAGCAACAACACAACCAACAGACTTGGGGTCAGATTCAAGTGATGAGACTAAAATCACAATAGTTGGTTTGTTAGGTAAAATTGGTGATGGTTATGATTCTAGAAGTAAATTGTTTCATATAAGGGTCATTATGAAACATACCAAGATCGACACTTTGTTAGATAGCGGATCTCAAGCTAACTTAATTTCAGAAGAAGTGGTTAAGAAATTGAGATTAAAAATTAAGTTACATCACAAACCCTACTCACTAAATTGGATAAGCAAAGATCATAAGTTGCCCATAACAAAGCAATGTATCATAAAGTTTGCAATTACATCTAAGTTTGTGGATGAAATAATATGTGATGTGGTACTGCTAGAAGCATGTGGAATGGTCTTAGGTAGCCCTTATTTATATGATCACAAAGAAATCTTCTTCAGGGAACAAAATCAATATCACTTAACTAAAGAAATGACAAAATATGTTGTGCATGCTCATCATATCAAAGGGAATCAATCTCGTTTTACAATGGAACAATTAAAGAAGGCATCTTATGCAAGCAATACACTTATAATTGTACCAAATGAAGCAGTTGATCTTAAACACAAAAGTGAAATGGTTGTAGCATGTAGATCTAGCCATACTTTGCTTCAAGATGAGTTTTTGTCATGCAAGCTTGTAGAGAAGAAAAAACATGTTGGTCATTTTCAATTATGTTTATGATATGGTTATCATTGCTAATGTTTTCTACATGGATGGTAGTGGGTTCAGAAAGATGTGAACAAATGAAAATGGCTAACAATATGTGTTCAATTACATGTTTTTTTGCAATTGATTATGATGCGACAGGTGCACATGACAGAATTTAAAGACAAAGGACAAGTGGGGAGGCTTATCTTGCACTTGATGTCTGGTTAATATCATTTTTGAGGACCAAAAGGTCTCAGTGGGGAGGAATGATCCAAAATGGATCCATAATGGCTTAAAATTCAAAGTTCTCAGATTCAAACGAAACCAGGGCCATCACGTAGTGCTTGTTGTGTCGATTATGGCAGTATACTCTTTTTTGAAAATGGAGTTTGTATGACGAATATATCATGTTCTAAAGTTTTTCCAAAATAGGTAAAAAGTCAAAGTCAACAGGTCAAAGTCAATTGATGACGTCAGTATGATGTCATGCTAACGTCAGCATGACACGTGACAACCTCTGAGCGTGACAGGTGTCAGATGGATTCAACATTTTTTGGGTGTTGATGTGGCGATGACGTGGATTGTACGAACTGACACGTGGTCGTCTATACGATGATGTGGCACTTTGTACAATGACTTGGATGTATGGATGACACGTGGCAGGTTTTAGTTGGCTGACGTAGTAGTACAGATGTTGACGTGGTGGCTAACTAGGCAGAATGACGTGGTGAGTTGACGTGGCTCGGGCCAATCAGGGGTTGGCACATGACCCAATCAGAGGGTGCCACGTGGTAGCCTGAATTTTCCCAATGTGGGTTAGGTCAAATTTTAAGGGCCTGGTCACATGGGGGTCATATGACTCGGGGCCCAAGTTCAAGGGTTGGGTGCAACACCTGGCCACATGGGGCACCATATGACTAGGAGCCCAGGATTTGGGGGTTGTGCGCCAACTATGCTAAATCTGGCGGATTTGGCCAAATTTGGAGGATTTTACCAAATTTGGGCCCGATTTTAGTGGATTTTTTTCTTAGAAATGGGATCTGAGCGAAAAAAGAGGGGGGAAGTTGGGATTTCAACCCCCAACTCAAATTCTATATAAACAAAGCATGTTTGAGTGTTTTAGAAGTTCAGAACAGGAGAATGATGAAGAATTGGTGAAGTTCAATCCATTTTTATGCAGGGAAGCCATTGAGGAAGCAAGCTTTGGAGGCCATTTCCGGGAGTTCTACTCCGTCTTTTTCAGTGCCATTTGTTGCATCAGGTTCCTGAAATAGAGCAGAACACAACCAAGTCTATCAGAGACCAAATTGATGTAATTTTGATACATGTTTTACGCATTGAAGATTAGTAAGAAGCTTCCCATTGAAGACAAAAACCCGGAGACGTAGACAAATTTGTGCCGAATTCCGTTATCAATATTTGACGTTATGATTTGTTGTTCTTATAGTCTATTTTATGTTCTGATTTCTTTATAATGACTGCATAATTCTTCCATTAAATATCTTCTTCTTCTCTTTAAATTCTAAATGGTAAAATAACTCATGCATAAATTTAACCATAATCATTTAAAAAATCATTTTCAAATCTATGCTTCACTTTATTTACATAATATTTTAAATAAATAAAAAATGAAAGTGAACAAATTGTTGAAATATTTGAGATTATTTCCATGCTTTACCAAACATATTGCATTATTCACTTTTCAAGATATTTCTTATTCCTTTATCATTATCCCATGGCAAAGCAAAGATATATTAAAATGTATTATCATGTTTGCCATGATAATGTCCACACGAATACTTTTTATCTTAAATCAAAGTGTGCCCCTAACTTTATCTCTTACAAATGGATTTCATGTTACGACAACATTATGTAATATTACTTACCAATATATACTAAGCACATTTATCTAAGTCGTATTTCATTTTTTTTTTAAATGCACAAGTGACATGGTAAACCGATTCAAGATAGTTGAATGCTTGAAATGACATGGTTTCACAGGAATATGATAATCAAAATGTGTTTTATCTTGATAATGAAATTGTTCTATAACAAATCTTGGGAGTGTAACCAGGTTCTTTATATTATTTCCCCATATATATTCCCTACGTTGAGATTAGATTATTGTTATGAAAGTAAGATAAGATTTGCAAGAGGAAAACAAGTTAGTAGAGTCTTTGCTCTCGTCATGGAGATGGGAAAAGTTTAAAATCTGATTGGTGTAGTCTATGTTGGTGAAGAAGTTTCAAAGCACAATAGGCATATAGTTACAAAGTCTGAAATTTGCAGAATGAGCAGAGAAAAGCTTACCACTGTTGTTTTCTTATGAGATTAAAACACAGTATTTCTAGATTCGTGTTATTAACAACCTTGAACAGAAAATCGACAAGTGGATAATGCGTTTTGTTAACAATCTTATTATATAAAAAAAATCATTAGCTGTTCTAGTTTGTTTGCATTCCAGTTCTATAACTGCTCTAACAGTTGAAACTACTCATCAAATGATAATTTAACAAGCAGAAGCCTGCCAAAATAGAGGAGGAAAATCCGTGAGAGAGATATGTTTGGAGCACAATGAGGTTTTTTCTTTCTCATTTATCATTCATTCTCCTTTGTTTTCAGTATTCATCTTCTTCTTTTTCAGTAGAGATTTGATGGAGTTGTTGGCAGCAGGAAATGTTGTGTAAGTGGTAGAAATGAGCAAAGCAAAGCCAAGTTTGAACTGTGTTCATAAGGTATTGTGTTTATTTGTTTAAGTCAGTTGTGCTTTAAGTTTGATTTTCAGTATTGATCAGTTTGTTCTTATGCAAATGATTGTCTTGAGTTTCATTGGCATTACTTAAAAATCTGACTTGATTTTTTTTCTTTGTCTTTTTCTGTACTTGATTATTCATTCTATGATGTAACATACCATCTTGGATAATTAAAGATTAGAACTTTAATCCAAGTCTTGTGATCAGTTTGTTCTTATGCAGATGGTTGCCTTGAGTTTCATTGACATTACTTAAAAATCCAACTTGATTTTTTTTCTTTGTCTTTTTCTATACTTGATTATTCATTCTATGGCATAACATACCATCTTGAATAATTACAAATTAGAACTCTAGTCCAAGCCCTGACACGGACTTGAAGGCTTCATTAATCTATAGAAATGTTTGGGGTTTTACTTTAATAAATTATTATTTTTCAAGTTGTGGAACACTTTCTCCATTTTCATTTTCTCATTTACTGTTTAACTTCACTTTTCTTCATTTTCATTTAGGCAATATTCAAAAAATTATAAAATTACAAAAACACATAAACTTATAAATTATAATTTTTTATGTATACAATCTTTTGCTTTCCTTTTATTAACTTGTTTTTCTTTTATCTAATTATAATATTAGTAAAAAACACTAAACTAAAAAAACTAACATGTTACTTTATTTAAGCATTCAACCAATTTTTCAAATTTTTATTTAGTTTTCTTATTTTTCTAACTATTTGAAAGTCTAAGAAAACAAAAATACAATCTTTTAAAATATAGTTTATATTTTTGTTAATAACATTATTTAAAAGAAAACAAAAGACATAATTATTCTATTTCATTAAACATTAAAACAAAGAAAAGAATCATTGCAACATGTTTAACATTTTTGGGTTTTTTTAAATATTAACAACTTTGTTTATATTTTTGATATAATTTTGTTTAGAGCACTTTTAATTTAATTAATTGACATTTCATAAAGGAAAAGTATTAAAAATTATATAAAGTTAAAAACACATAAAAATCATATATTACAAAATCATAAAAAAATATATTCATGTTTAGACTCTATGTTGTTAGAGTTTACTGTTTAATTTTAGGCTATAAAATAGGGTGATCATTCTCACCTCTTCTTGGTTTATTTGACCAAGAGGTTGAGATGTTGTTGTGAGGAATTGTCTAGTCCTTGAACATCAATAGGATCAAGGACTTAAAAATGGAAGCAATGCATAAAATTAAAGATGAATTCAATGAAGCTAAATAAAAACTTTTCAAGTTACAAAAAGATAATGATGAATTAAAATAAGAGCTTAAGAACAAGGGTGACCAACAACGTAAGGTGAAATCCCTTAAGGAATTATCATTAAGGAGGTTAAAAACTTAAAGCAAGGAAATAATAGCAATGGAAAGTTGGAAAATTATGAATTAAAGGAAGAATTGATAATAAAAATAAAAATGAAGAAATCAAAAGGCAACACAAGCATAATCAAGAACTTCTTAATGATGTTAAGAATGTGAGAAGGCATTTACATTAGTCTAAATCAAAGAATGGGTATGAATATTTCCACAAAAAGTGAAGAGGATATTATCCAAAAACCGAAGGTTGAAGAATTCCTAAATAGTGATGTGGTAAAATCAGAGATGCAATCTAGAATTGAGGAAGGATGTAAGAATTTTTTAGATGAGATCACATTGCAACTTCAAAATGAGAAAGAAGACAAGATTCAAGAAAGTCACAAAAAGATACTTGAAGAAGTTGAACTCCAATTGGAGAATGTGCATGCCAAATATGATGGTATTATCTCAAAGGATAGAGTAATCAAAGACCAAGAGAATATGATAGAGGATGTCATTGTGTTTAGAAAGAAGAAATATGTAATGGGTGTGCAAAATGAAGGAAAACCATTACTTGTGAAACTTGACATATCGACACCCTCATTTCCAAGGAAGTTTTCAAGGAAGACAAGAAGACCGAGATCAAAATTATCAAGGAAGAAGATGAAATACTCATCAATATTCAAGGAATATGACATCTCAAAATCAGTATTCAACAATACATTATCAAAGTGCAACAACTACTACAGATTGGAGAAGTTACAACAATAATACATGAAATTGAAAGAAACAAAATTATGCAACAATCAACCATCAAGGATTAAGGACGAAAATAATTGAGTTAGGATGGATTGATCCTTTTTCAATGTGTCAATATTGTTTGAGGATTTGAAAATCATATCACCTCGTGTCCTCAAAATTATCTAATTGATGCTAATTACAAAATATTGTTCATTCTACGAGGAAAATTTTCTAATTGCCTTTGCTTTAAGGACAAAGAATTTTTAAGGGATGAAGACTTAGAATACACCCGGGGTATATTACATTTCTTATCATAATATACTAAATAAATAATTATTATTTATCCCTTGAGGAATGTATAGTTTTTTCCTTGTCATTATGGATGTTAAGGTGAAGTGACCAATGGGTTTGTTCACAAGATCTAATCACTGTGAATATTTGGATGCACCTGCACTAGAACCAACATGATGGGATTTGTTGGATCTTAACCTTATAGTTACACAAGAAAATATGGAGGTTAACACTTTGACAAAAAAAATGTTGTTATTTAAAAAAAAAACTATTTAAACCTCTTATTAGGTAATGACAATGTTGAAGACATCTATTATAGATATAATATAACCACCCTCTCAACTTGTACAAACAAGTCTATCAAATTTTCGTGTAAAAAGGAAAACATATTATTCAACCCTTCATATGATAAGCAATGTAAAATTGCTAGATAATCCATCAAGGAATATTTTGATGAGTCCCTAAAAGATAACAAGTTGGATTTTTACAAAACACCAATTAAAAGAAGGAAAATATATCATATCATATAAACATAGATCAAGAAAAGATTTTCTACATCTCTAAATTATATCTTAAAAATTATGAAGGCAAATCCAAACTCTTAAAACTAAAGAAAACAATATGATTTCCTTATGTGATTGTAATTCATACCTTATGAAGCTTTATGAATCTCCTAACATCAAGGACAAAATTCAAACTCTTACTATAAGGAAAATGATTTTTCTTTAGAAGAGATAGAGTATGGGGTTAAGTGGTTCACTAAAACGAAAGCTAAGGAAATCAAAGGCTATAAAAAAAATGCTAAAAATTAGAAGACGTATCTCCATCCCTCACATTTAGAAGGCCTTCAGTTTCTAGTGAAACATGGTTTCCCTAAACCATGGACTCAAAACCTCATTATTCATATTTTTAAAAGAAGAGATAAGAGTATCGACAGAGAGGACGTGAATGGATTTCGGTTTTCTCGGTGCCTTGACAGGTCCCACCCTTTGATAACTAGATGAAGGAAAGGGATTTGGACCTCAAACGCTACAAAATCCCAAGTGATCATGCACGCAGGGTTCAATGTAGGGCGAACAATAACCAACCTACTGTGCAACATTCAATGTTGCGGTGACTGGTATATACACTGTCAAATCACCATGGTATATACACCGGGATATGTCCAATTGTGTATATACCACCCAAAGTAGGATGGTTATTGCTCACCTTCAATGTAGAGTCCACGAAGCATTCCCTTTGGAACCTTGGAAAACCCTTCCCACAAATGAGTGGTCCGATGCTCGATGGGATCACCATATGAAGATTTGATTTCAGATATCAGGGTTACAAAATGGTAGGATGAGTTAGTCTCCATGTTGACATCGACATTCAACCATGTCAGTAAATACTATGGATATTCAATTTTGTAGTTAAGAGAACTAATTTGACCCAGATACAAATCGGTTTGAATTCTTATCTAGTGGGAGTTGTTTTATCCTTTTGATCCCTTTGATTGTGTATAAAGGTATGTCAAATTAGTGAGGAGGGGTTCTACTGGGGTTCTTTTTCTTAGAACCTGGAGCTTCTTGAAAGTAAAGGCGGCGAGTTAGATAAAATATGACGTTGCAAGTAGGAATCCATATTTGAGAACATTGGTTATAGGTTTAAAGAGTGTACAACACAAAACCTAGACCTCATCTTCAATATTTGAATTAATATGTATAATTACCGGGTTGGGAGTCTTGTTGATATAAAATACTGTCTTACGGTCTTGAAGTCACCCTCACGAGGATAAACCCCCCTTCGTTTTTAAATAGGTGGTACTCCTCTATTTCAAATAATATAGAAGAAAAATAAAAATGCATGAGAAAGGACCAGACTTATTTTTGAAATAAATATTCACATGCAAAGAATACTTGAGAAAAGACTAGGGATCTTATAGAAAGAAAATATTTACAATATGTTACAAGATTAAAAACCAAAAGAGTATGCAGTAAAATAGGATGACATTTCCATCACAACATTCATCAAAATAGAACACAACATTCAGTGAAAGGGAAAGGAAAGTATGGACCACATATAACATAGAACTCTAAATGGTGATTTCATTAAACACAATAAATATTCTGATAGACACACATATGAAATATCAAGCTTAAATTCAAAGTCTTGAGAGATTAATAATGTTATGTCTCGAACTAGTTCTCTAGGAACCTAAAAAATAATAGATGTCTTTAAATAAATAAAGAGTATTATCTTGGGTTAAAAATAAAAAGATTGTGTTTGTCCTTGAAAGAGGATTGGGATGGGGCTCCCATGGACCATGAAATGAAAGAGATACCTGGAAGACAAAGATAAACAATCAAGGGTTAGCCTTAGGTTTCACAGGTTACTGGGAACAAAAAAGGTGAAATGACAAATCACTGAAGAAGAAATATGACAAGGGAAAGAATAAAGTTGCTACTTGACTTACTGTGATGGAAATATTCCAAACCTTTACTTGATTGATGGTATATATTTTGTAGGTGGTTGTTGTTGTGATGGAGGTGGAATAACCATTGTAACCACTTCATGTTGATCTATATCGGTGATCTTAACGAAATATTTTCTCAACCATTCTACAATGCACTCCCTTATTTGAGAAGTCATTATTATATGCTTGGTTTTTATCTCAAATAGTTTATTCTCCACTTCTCTTAAGTCAATACTTAGTTGGTGCAACATGCCCTTGATATCATCAGTCTTTTTAACGTACCATACCAACCACCTTTCAAACTCATCTTCGGAGAATTTTATCGAGTCAGTAAACTCACTCACCCATGCAACTTTTAATGCTTCAAATTGATCCAATAGTTTCTCTTTAGACATGATTATGGTATCCATTAATAAATTTGTGTCATTGATTTATTTTGTAATATTGATGAGTTTTAGAAAAAAAGGTCACCTCTTTTGATTTCCACAGTGTCCAACTTAGTCAACATTTCTCTAAAATTTTTAATTCTTTTCAACCAGCATGCATTGATTTGCTTCATTATGGTACTAGAGGGAAGGTTCTATTATCTTCTGTGGGTGTCACTTAAACTTGAAACTTTTTTCATAAATGTTCCCACAACCTCCTTGTAAAAACCTTCATCATTCCTTATATCCTTTTGGAGATACTCTCTACAATGTGTAATCCTTGTTGAAAAATTGGTTGAGCTCTGCGTTAGTTCCTAGATTTCATGGATTAAGTCTATTCTTTTTTGAATTCCATCTCCAACATATTTTCTCACGACCAACAACAAATTAGAGGAACATTTCAATTTCTTGTTGCTTTCTAGGACACCCTCTAGGGTAAGTGTTGGTTAGATTGCGATTAAGGGTGTTGATTAAGGTTGGTTGTCATTGATGTCAACCCTTGAAGAAAGACCCGTAGCACAAATGTTTGGGTAATGGACCCAATATTGTTTGATGTAAATATGACTCATTATTGTTTTTTCATTGTTGATGAGAAGTAAATATGGATGAACTCCAGAGTGGTCCCCTTATGGTGAAAGCCCTCACGGGAAGACGCTTTGTGGAGTAAGAGAACCCATGCTTAATTGTGGAATAATGAGATGAAGGA
>JZKD02S0284884.1:1052536-1062581 GCA_000966675.3 Picea glauca | reverse complement strand
CATTGAGCATTTAGTACAGTTGCCTCTTAGATTTCCTTTAATGCATTAGAAATAGTTTTTCATTAAGCATTTAGTCCACTTGCCTCTTAGGCTAGATAGTTGTTCAATGAAAAGTTTTACTTTGATTACTTGTAGTAGTTAGTTTCCTTTGCTTACTTGTCTTTTGATTTAGTAGGTTAGTTAGGTGCCTTTTCTTACTTGTCTTTTTCTTTAGTAGGTTAGTTAGGTGTCTTTTCTTACTTGTTTATTTGATTTAGTAAGTTAGTTAGGTGTTTTTGCTTGCTTGTTTATTTATTTTCTTTCATAGGGTAGTTACTCATTGAATGTAGGTTGGCAAGTTAAAATAGTTTTCTTTTGTAATTTGCTTATTGATATGCTTAGATAGTTGCTTATTGCTTATTGTTGAATTAGTTTTCTTTACATAGGGTTTCACTTGCTTTCTTAGGAACTATCCATTGATCCTTGGCCCAAAAGTCCTTAGGTTACATAGTTTCAATTTGCTTAGTAGGGTTTGTTCATTAGATAGATTTGTTTGAGTATATTAGCCTTAGATAGCTACCTTCCTTAGTTAGACTATACTCCTACCAACCCTTCTACCTTTGACATATATTTTTTTAAAACGCTAAGTTTACTTACCCCGGGTTGACAATTTAATTGAGGGTTTTTAGTGTGTTTTTAGTTCATATATAATACCCATCAATAAAATACAAGGAAAATTGACAGTTGTCTTCTTCTTACCAACCTTAATGTCACTAGTTGATGGGGTGTCACCAGCATGTACATCAAGGGCCAATGACATGGAAGACCACATTTCTAAGACCTTGGGAAGACCAGGGAAATCCCTCAGAAAGTGGTCACCCTTACAAAGACTGGAAGGGAATTTGGGTTTTAGATTCTTTGTTTTAATCTTGTCGACCTCATAAACACTCCCAGTATGATCAACAGTAGATGGTTGCTTAGATCCAACATCTTATGTAGTTGGAGGCTTAGTCCCTTTCTGGTTCTTCTTCTTCTCTTTCAATTTCTTCTTCTTCTCTTTCTATTTCTTCTTCTTCTTATCAACTTGGCTACTCGCTTTAGAGATTTCACTAGGAGAAGGAGAAATGGAAGGAGACTTGATGGATGAAGAAGGAGAAAGTTCAACATGAGGTTGATGTGTGGGTGGTGTGCTTACATCTGAAGCACTTGCATTCGAGATCACCAGAGTGAAAAACAACCATACTTGTAACCCAATTGTGAGACTTGAAAGGCTCAAAGTAGCAATGTAAGGAAGACCAACATTTCTATAAGAAGGAAAAACAAAGGTTTCCCTTGGAAAATGGGTTCCTTCATTGGTCATTCTAGGAACTGATGCCATAAAATATAAATATCCAACCTAGATTCTGCTAGGGAGAATAAACAACACACGCGAAAAATCTAGTAAGCAAACAGGAAAACAAAACCTTCTCACAATGAGCACACTAGTTGGTGATGAAATCCAACATCGTGAGAACAAAGTAAGAAGGGGATGAGATAGAGCAGGTGGAAAATTTACGTTGACGTCCTGCTTAATAGACTTACGCCTTGGTGCAAGCTCCCACACATAAACGTGGGTATACCCTCCAAGGAGCCTGAGTGAGTTTGGCCAACGTCAATTCCAGGTACCATGAAGACTTGCCCCTACACATTCACCTTGTGCAAAGACCCTAAAGAGATAGGCCACTAAGGTTACCAACTACAACAGTAATGCCCGGGGAAACAGTCGACAATCTGATCCATGCGCAAGGGCAGGGTATCTGGCCCAAAATCAACTTGAAAGGATTCCACTCATCATTGTGGGTATACCTTCAAGCGACCCTCATAATATGAGAAATATCTACACCAAGACCAACAAAGCAGGGTGAGTAACTCTGCTAGTCTTAATGCGGCCTCAGGTTTGACCCTTGTGTGAGAATGAATTCCCAGGACAAAATGTAGGAATTGGATTTCATCACAACCTAACACAAGATTCTATGTTTGTTTGCAGCTTTGGAAATTTATATTTGAAACCTATTCCAAAGCCCTACAACTAATTTGATGTAGGTTTGTTACCAGAAAACATAAAAATGTCTTATCAATTTTTAGTGTAGCGCTTTATTTTTAAGGATGTTGTTACTCAAAAGGAAAATGGCGTGGACAATATGGTGTTTTGACCCCACTCGAAATTTATGCAAATATATGAAGATGCAATATTTTCATTTCGATGAAATCTATGCTACGAGAAGGAGAAAACATTCATCATTACAGATGCACAATGTCCCAAAGAAGCCAAAAACCATGCCATTCGACTACTTCAAATGCAAGCTAGTTTCACTACCCAAAATAAAAAATGAATTTATCTTCTTTGTTTGATTATGACGTATACAAAAATTAAATAAAAAACCTTCAATGATCCACTTCTTTCAATTGGAGAAAGAGTCCTATGCAGATGCAAAAGACATGAAGCAAAAGGGCTACAAACAGAGCATGCACTCAAGACAATGAGGTATGAAAGAAACAAGTAGAAAATTGTTATAACAAGAAATAATGTCATCGAGGATTCTACAACCAATCAATCATTCAAGGAATACAATAAAATGTAGAGAAGAATCCAAGAAATGATAGGGAGAAAGAGAAACCACTCAAAACTGTCCCGACAAAAACGCAGCTAGAAAAGGCAATTTCACATTTCTGAAAAAAGGTTTCAAGATCCAATCAATACAAGAGGAAGTGATAATCATCAAAAACCATAAAAAACCAATCCAAAAAAATTCACAAACCAACCATAGAATCTGGGTAAAGATATCTGCAAAACACATTGCAAAAGACTGAGCATAAGAAGGCAAAAACTCTCAAAAAAGAGACTATCACTCCCCCAGAAGGGTGCACAGAGTGTTGCAATGATTCCTAAGACACTATAGGGGAGCGTTGGCACTCTGGTATGGCCTACAGGGGGGCTTTGGTCCTCCTAGAAACTCAGAAAAAGAGCCAAAAACCATGCAAAAACTCACCCAGAATGCATGAAAATTGGTGAAATTTCTAGTGAAGGTAGGAGAAGGTTAATGGATGATTATCAAACAGTAAAAGTGATATGGAAGGAGGGTAAATGGAAGGTACAAACCAAGGAAATACAAATATATGTCGATCCCCAGCGAATTCACCAATTTTTTCTATAGGAAAATCCCCCTGCAGACAAGTGGATTTCCTCTTGGATACTAGACCCCTATAACCAAGACAGAAAGGTGCTAATGTGGACACTGACATTCATTTTCATGAAGCTAAACTATTCAATGAAGAATAATAAATAAAGGTAAATACCTTTACCGATGTTTTTCCTTTCTCGATCCAGGCTAATCTTGATCTCCAAGTTCTTCAGAAGGTCCTGCAATACAATGAGCAACAACAATGAAACATACTTCCTACTCTACCATGATTAGCTTCATAATAGACCTATCAAAAGAAGAAAGTTGATGAAACATACACAAACTTAAAGGAAATAGACCAAGCACATATTTATATTAATGAAAACAAAGCAAAGTGCTTACAACCATAGATGTAGATGCAACAACTTCACCAAGTTCTCTTTGTCCATACCCTTGTTCAAACGTTCCACGATCAGAATGACTGTAAATTTCACTGATAAATATCCCTTATGAGATCATAAGTTTTATTCCTCTAAACTGCCATATGCTTTTACCAATGGAAGGCCTCCTTATATAATCTTGGAGAGACCCTACCACCTTAGAGATTCTTGGGATAGGTTGAGGATATTTCTCCTTCAGTTGTGGATCCTCCCTAAGATCCAACCTTGAACTCAGATTCAAATCCAACTGATTTCCAAGATGAAGGGCATTTTTCCCTGATTTTCCTCAACAACCCAAAATTTTCTCAAACAGGCTAGCACTCCCCGAAAAGGGTGTACAGATCATTGCAACACTCCCCCAAAGAAGGATAGGGAACACTGGCACTCCCTGACAATGCGTAGGGGAGAGCTTCCCAAAATTCCTTCATAAAATCCTAGCTCTCCCCCATAAGGGTGTAAAGGGTGCTACAACGCTCTCCCAAAGGAGAGTAGGGAGCGCTGGAACTCCCTGATAGTGGGTAGGGGAGCGCTGCCCTCCAAAATTTATTTTTAAGTAGTTTTCTTCATGGAAAAAGTTTTGTACTCCTCATCAGATGATTTCTCCTTCTTAAACTAGCTTTTGAAGGTGTCTTAAGTGTCTTTGTGATGTTGTTAGAGACACAACATAGGCAATATGGAAGTATGATGTTTGTGAAACTTGCGACACTTATGGTAAAAATGCGACACTTGCAACACTTGTAATGAGAACACTTGCGACACTATTGAAGTGAGTAATTTTGATGTGTAACAAAAATCTATCAGCCAAATTCTGTGACCCATTTGAGATATTTGACAAAATAGGGCTAGTTGCATACATACTTGCATTACCTACTTCCATGAATGTGCATAATGTGTTTTGTGTCTCTTTGCTGAAAAAAGTATGTACATGATCCTAACCATGTTATTGATTTGAATTTGATTCAAGTAGAGCTGTAAGGATACTTTCAAGTGTAGCCAGTACACATATTTGAAAACAAGGTCAAAGTTCTCTAGAATAGAGCCATAGGATTAGTAAAGGTTCAATAGACTTTCTACGGTCCCGAAGATGCTACTTGGGAGCATGAGGATGCCATGCAGGAAGAGTACCCATGCCTTTTTAAATACTTTTGAAATTTTGATATCTCTCTTTTATATATGCACTGAGGACAGTGGAAAAATAAGGGGGAGGGGAATGAAATGTGTCGATTTTGAGTCCCCATATTAATAATGTATTTTGTTTGTTCATGAAAGGACAAAGTGCCTATAAAGTTGAAAGGTTGGAGATCCTAGAAATGTAATCCTTTGAATATATTAATAAAATGCATAAATGGATACAAGATAAACAGAGATGGAGATAGGGGGTATGATTCCACGAGAGAGGGGGCTAAAGGGGATAAGTATTTTTTTTATATTTTATTCACCCATCTTGGTTTTAGAAGGGGAAAATTGGTTATGTGAGCTTTTTGGGGAAGCCATGTGGTACTTAATTGCATGTAATTACACAAACACCTCTTTTGGGATGTTTGGGGATTTAATCATTCATTGTTCCTCATTCATTTGGTTAATCACTCATTTTCATTGATATGCATTCCTCATTCATTTGGTTAATCATTCATTTTCATTGATACTCATTCCTCATTTATTCTTTCTCTTGGTCTCGGCATGGGAAATGAATTATGTGAAGAGAAGAGCCATTGTTGGTTAGTTGTAAGTAATTATTGATTATTCCATAAATTAATGGATGCATGTGTGCATGAGAATGATGGAATTTGTGAAATAACTACCCATAGATGAGAATACTTGGATTTTCTAGCATTGATATTTCCTGACTAGTACCAATGGAGCCCTGGAAAATAAGTGGAACATCTTGAGGGACTGCATTGCGGAGAAAGGGGTTCATTTCTTTGGGTTGTGTAGGATGAAGGGGAAGATAGTTGGTAAGCTAGGATTGTTGTGTAGTTTGGAAAACTATGAGATCTTGATAGTTGGTTGTGTGTGTTAGAGGAGACTTAGGACCCATCCGAGTGGATGTTGGTCATGTATCCTGATTATCTTCCTAAGTCATAGGCCTTTGTTTTCAACCATCTTTATATCCCATGAAGCATTTACACCCCGAAAGAATGTACACTCCTCCACGCAAGGGAGTGCATGGGGGGTTACCCCTTATGGAGTCCTGGGGAAGTGGCCCCTGATGCGGGTTTGGGGGACAACGCTCCCCGATGGAGGTTCAAGGGAGAATCCCCCAAAGGAATAATTTCCTTGTAAATGTATATTGTAATTTCATAGTAAATATGTACCGATCATTATAAGGTCACAGATCTCATGGTAGAAGTTATGTTAGGGTTTTTTTCCCTAGAAGGAAACCCTCTTTTATGTGGGAAATGTATTACGACTATGTATCATTACGACTATTGTGTTCCGAGTGATGAGACTGTGAGAGAAATAAGAGGAAGTTACAATGGGTGTGTTGTAGGTTGTATCCCATCATTTGTTGGATAATAATAAAGGAAGGACCTAGCAATTTCTTTGGTGGACATAGCCCACATGGGTCAAACACTTATATCTATGTCTCTATTGTATTGTGTATCTTCTATGTTTTATTTCCACATTTGTTTTATTTTATTGCTCCGTGATCCTATTTTTCTAACAATGGATTCATATCCCTGGATCGGGGGTGACCTAGTGTTGATATCTAGAACAACAATGTCTATTGTTGGGTGGAATGTCTAATGTATATATATAGTTGGTGAATGTTTATTTGAAAATTATTCTTTCTGTGTAATTTATATCTAATTGTGTATTTATTATCTCCGAGATATTTTTATATCATGCATGTTTGTTGTTAGTTCTATACATAGTTTGTTATGGTTTTATTTCACAGTTTATAATGTTCTTGTTAATTGGATGTGCATGTATCATGATTCTTGTTTTAAAAGAATAGTAACATAAATTGGAAATCTATCAAGAACTTGAATTCTTGAGGTACTTGGGCAATGGGTACATTACAAATTGGTATCAAAGAAAAACTTTACATTTTCCTAATACTAGTGTTGGATAGGAACTTTGGACAAGTTTTAGGATTTACACCAGAATAATTCAAAGAATATAAGGTAGTTAGAAGATGGACCAGAGCATGTTACATGAGGGAACTTTAAGAAGTCAAAGCATGCGATAGAAATAAGAACGACAAAGAAACGCACAAAAGAGAGGAAGTAGTTAGGATTTTGGGTCAATGTGTCCACTTTGTAACGAGATTAGCCCTATTTTGATGTATAAATATGTAAATGGTTTTTGGGTAGAAAGGTTCTGAAAGTTTGAATGTTCGAGTAGTGAATGAATGATGGGAAAGCTAATTTTTTGGCTAAGGTTAAGAGGTTATGAATGAGGTTTTCGGGAGTAGGTTCGCACTCCAGCAGAATGGCTAGGCAGGTTTGGGTAATGTTGTTGTTGCATATTTTGTAGTGTAGTGTGAAATTGTAATAAGATTATAAATTAATAATATAAGAAGATAGCCATTGTGGACGTAGCCTAATTTGGGTGAACCACGTTAAATCCAGTGTCGTGATCTGTTGGTTGCATGTTATGATGTTTAATATTATTATGTCATGATGATAAATGTTTAAATATGTTATATGCATTATTTATATATGTTGTTAGAATGTCATGCAATGAATTAATTAGTGAATGAATTAATATCAAGTAAACGAATGTTGCACACAGGTTATGTCGCATGATAAGTAATTGTCAAGTAATGGAAACTGTGCACATGAGTAGATGGTTAGTAAACACATGTTAAATGCCTCACTTCCCCTCATCACTACAAAACCTTGGTTCCTGCAGCCCCTCTAGATGCCTCATGTGAGACTTCACTTTATTTGAAGGTGATTCCTAAAGGGTCAGTGTCTAAGGGTTCTATTGGAATATTGATGATTAACCCCAGGTCTTCCCACTACGTACCAAAATATGGTTTCATTGTTGGGACTTGGAACTATAATTGACAGGAATGTTTTAGAGGCCGAATAAGGAAGAGATAACATGATGGATAGAGAGAAAGAAGCAATAGTTTTCCATAGAAAAAAATAGAAACCCACGGCTCATCGACGAACAATGGTTGCAAAGGTATGTTTTTATAGATCTTCATGAAATTTTATTTGGTGAATTTTTTATAATGTTGATTGAATGGTTAGAAAGGCTAGTTGATAACATTAGGAGATATCGAGCTGAAGCTTCAAGAAACTAGACCCCTGAACTGATCAGACAGTTGAATTTTTGGTTGAATAGTGTACTGGGGGGTTACATTATAGAATTGGCAATAGATTGTGCCCAGTCATATAGTGTCACAGAGAGGGAATTCTTCAAGGGTCTACGTGGAATAAATTTGAGTGCACTAACTACTTGGATAAATATGTTATTGTGCGAAATGAATGTCATGAAGATGGAATCTGACTACTAGGTGCCTTCGAGCACATAGGGGGAATGGGGGATGTGCCTTCATATATAATAGTGCGACATATGTTTTATCTCAAACCTGCACAATGATTTGGAAAGGAAGGAGAGGCTCTTCCATCTTATTCTAGTCAAAAGAAATGACATCAGTACTCGGAGGCAGTTTCGTTGATATGGGTGGAATACCCCCTTGTCCGAAGGAATATGAAGTGACAAGAAAAACTTGATGGGTATCCACTTCACTCTCCAAAGGAAGAGTGGGATCGATTGAGGATTGAATTGGACCAACCACTTCATCAATCAATGGTTGGTTGGGAGAGGACTCGTGGGAAATAGTTGGAGGTTGTTGTCGATAAATAACAATGTCTTCCAACAATTGTGAGGCTTCATCAACATGAGGAAAAAGGTCAGTGAGTTTCATGAATCCATATGAGGGAAAAGGTAAGTGATTCGCATGAGTCCATATGAGGGAAAAGGTAAGTGAGTTGAATATCCCCGCATAATTGACAAGGAATCCTAGCTTTACCCTTTTTTCCCTTAAACCGACAATCATTGGTTGATGGGATATCACCAACATGACTTGTAGCAGTTGGTGACACGACTTGTTGAGAACCCATGGAACACACTTCTAAGACCTTAGGAATACCAGTGAAATTTTTAATAAGGTAATCACCCTTACAAATCCTATAAGGGAATTTGGGATTTCAACCTATGTTGGTCGACTTTTTAACATTAGAGACACTCACCACAATGGTTGGGTGATTTCCCCATTGCTTATTTTTCTTCTTATTGTTCTTCCTTTTCTTATTCTTCTTAGCCTTCCTATTACTAGCTTCAAGGATTTCACTAGGAAAGGAAGAAGAAAGGGAATAAGACATAATGGGTGAATAAGGAAAAGGGTCAAGAGGTGGTTGATGTTCTTGAGGTGGAGAGCTTGCTTGGGGAGTAGCAGGGACCAAAGGAATGGAAAAAAACCATGTTTGCAATCCCACAATGAAACCAGGAAGAGGCAATGTAGCAATGTAGGGAGGACCAATGTTTCCAAAATAAGGAAAAGCATAAGGTTCCCTGTCAAAATGGGTCCCTTAGTTGGTATCCTTAGGAATAGTTTCCAAGGCAAATTCAATCTAGGGTCTACTAAACATCAAAGATAATACACTATAAAATACCCTACTAGAGAAGAGAAAGAAAAAAAATCCGTTATGATAGGGATGAAGGAAGTAAGGATCTTCTATAGATGGGAGATAAGGTCATCAACAAAGAAACAAGAAAAAGTTATGATAATCCTCACACATAAATCCCATAAGGTGCAAGTAACATCTCACAGGAAAAAACCCTCCCAGTTCATTTAAGCTGAGATTGAATGTCTATCAAAGGTACCATAAGGAACCTTCTTTGTAGAAGGAAACCCCCTTCCAGTCACCTGTTTGGAATCCTAAGAGAGGTTAATATGTTTACCAATTCATAATGAACGGCTGGTGGGGTACAATTGACATTCAATATTAGAAAATTAGTATGGGAATGTTGGACACAAATACATGGCCCAAAAACTAAGAATAAGTGGTGTCATCCAGAGGAATTTATACTCTTCAAAGCCTCAAACATCAAATAGTCCCACTAGGCAATCAGAAGAGTGGAAATCCCAAGCAATCACTTTTCTTGACCTTCTATTTGACTCTTATGTGAGAGGAGCTCTCTTGACTAATGTTAATTGCTACTACTGGATTTTACACTCTCTAGTATTCTATAGTATCATTCATGTGACCTTGAAGAGTTAAATCTCGACCCTACTATTAAGGCCCTAAAATCCTATACTTGTTGGTTTTATATCAAAGGAAGCAAAGTCTTATGACACTGCATGAAGATGAAACTGATGTCATTATGACTCGACTCCAAAACCATTTAGAAAGAATGAAATGCAAAATATTTTGTTTCAATGAATTCTATATAAGGAAATGAGAGAAGATCTTTTACTTCTTACTGCAAATAAATTCCCAATAC
>JZKD02S0284884.1:1008168-1052526 GCA_000966675.3 Picea glauca | reverse complement strand
TCCCGATTTGAGACAATGGTTTTTGGGATTCCAAAATGTACCCAGACTCGTTCAAATAAGATCTTGGTAGTGGCCTCTACTGTGATGTTCTTCTTGCAGGCAACCAAAATTGCCATCTTAGAAAAGCAATCAAAAACCACAAAAACATAGTTATTTCTCCGCTTGGTGGATGGGAGGCCCGACATGTAGTCCATTGAGACCTGTCAAGAGTAGGAAGAGGGGTGTACATGCCTTGTTTCTTAGTGGTCGGTTTGGCAATCACATAGGCAGTGAAAGACCTGATATACTTTCTGACCTCTTGTCAAATATTAGGCCAGTAGAAATGTTTCTTTAGCATCACCATTGTCTTTTCGATGTCGAAGTGTCCTTCCACCCGACTATAGTGGGATTCCCAGATCAACTTCACTCACTCGCTGATTGGAACATAGATATCGCCCAGACTACACAACAACCCATCCTAAAGATGGGAATTATCGACAACTACATTTTCTCCCAACATTTGGTAGGTAGTGGCAAAGTCTAGGTCCGTCTCATAGAGTTGGGGCCATCTAGAGGTCTCATGGACACAAGATTCTATCACCATGGTGAGTGCCATGACTGGCGGTCTGCTGAGGAAATCAACGACGTGATTATTGCTTCTTGTTTTATACTTGATGTTGAGGTGGAATTGTTTCAAGTATGTGGACCACTTTTGATGGCAGTCATTCTGCAATTTTCCTTGTTTCTGTATGAACTACAGTGGCTTATGATCAATGTGGATGACTATCTCCTTCCCAATAATGTAGTGTCTTCACTGGAGGCAGGCTTTCCCAATGGAGTACATATCTTTGTCATAAGTAGGGTACTTACAGACAACCTCTGATAGTGTCTCACTATGATAGGCCACGAGGTGGTTGTGTTGAGTGAGAACGATGCCCACAACATAGTCAAAAGAATATATCTCGATCTCAAAGGGATGTTGCAGGTCTGGGAGTGAAATCACCGGGGCTAAGCACAAGCGCTGCTTCAAATCAGCAAACGCTTGTTGTTGGGACCGGACCCACAAAAATTTTTCCTTACCATCACCCTTGGTTATTTGGCTGAGGGCCCATACAATATGGGATAATCCCAACACAAACCTGCGGTAGAAATTAGCAAGGCCCAAGAAGATCCAAATCATAGTGAGTGTGGTTGGGCCTAGCCAGTCACGGATGACTTGGATCTTGGATGGATTCACATGTACTCCATGTTGGTCAATGATGTAGCCCAGGTAATGGATCCTGTCCATGATGAATGAGCATTTTTCCAAGTTGGCATATATCTTGTGCTGTCTCAGGGTGTGTAGAACCTGTTGAATATGCTATAAGTGTTCGATCCAAGTCTTGTTGTAAATGAGAATGTCATCCAGATACACCACTAAAAAATTATTGGTGAATGGTCACAGGATATCATCCATCAATCTCATGAAAGTGATTGGCGCATTTGTCAAAACCAAAGGGCATGAACAACCATTCAAAAAGGCCTTCCTTTGACTTAAAGGTGATCTTCCATACATCTATCTATTCTATCGGGACCTGGTAATAACTAGACTTCAGATCAATCTTACTGAAGTATTTGGCCCTCATGAATTGATCAAGGAGGTTGTTGATTCAAGGAATTGGGTATCGGTTTCTGACTGTGATTTTATTTAGAGCTCAATAATCAATGCAGAGTTGCCAGGTTCCATCTTTCTTCTGTACTAGCACGATTGGTCTCCCGCAAGGTGATGAGCTAGGATAGATGTGCCCCTTGTGGAGTAGTTATTGGATCTGTCACTTGATCTCCTCATTCCCTAACAAAGAGTGGCGATAGAATGGACCATTGGGAAGCGGTGCATCGGGGGTCAGATCGATGGGTTTCTTGACCTGGCAGTGGGGAGGTACCCAGGTAGGTGAGGAGAAGATATCTGAGTATTCTTCCACGACCTTATCTACTTTCTTCTATTATGTGGAGAGGTCAGCCGCAGATACTCTAGATGTGGCTGTGATATTTCTCTTATTATGAGAGCAAATAATGAAGAAGACAAACTTCCCCATCTAAGAGATCACCTTCCTGCATTTCTTAGTAGAGATCAAGGAAATAGCACTAGGTGGGACTGCCTTGGGTATCCTGCACAATTTCCTGTTCAAAGTAATAATAACACTACGAGGCCTAGACTCATATACATCATGACATTTTAATAAATAAGGTTGTCCCAAGAGAAAATCACAAAAATTGAGAGGAGCAACATCACACAATACCTCATCTTTGAAGAGCTTGATGTCGTACGACAGTCGACACTGTTGGTTGACGCAAAGATAGCTTCCTTGGCGGAGCCATCCAATGGTGTAGGGTTGTGGGTGCGATGTTGTCGATAGGGTCAACCATGTGACAAACTCTACTAAGATAAGGTTCTTTTGGATACCTCTATCAACGATGAAGTGTAGTGGGGTGCCTTTTACCCACATATGTTAATGGAAGGAGGTGCTCTCCTTCTTCTGGCTTTTCTGNCCAAGTCTTGTTGTAAATGAGAATGTCATCCAGATACACCACTACAAAATTATTGGTGAATGGTCACAGGATATCATCCATCAACCTCATGAAAGTGACTGGCGCATTTGTCAAAACCAAAGGGCATGACCAACCATTCAAAAAGGCCTTCCTTTGACTTAAAGGCGATCTTCCATACATCTATCTATTCTATCAGGACCTGGTAATAACTAGACTTCAGATCAATCTTACTGAAGTATTTGGCCCTCATGAATTGATCAAGGAGGTTGTTGATTCAAGGAATTGGGTATCGGTTTCTGACTGTGATTTTATTTAGAGCTCAATAATCAATGCAGAGTTGCCAGGTTCCATCTTTCTTCTGTACTAGCACGATTGGTCTCCCGCAAGGTGATGAGCTAGGATAGATGTGCCCCTTGTGGAGTAGTTATTGGATCTGTCACTTGATCTCCTCATTCCCTAACAAAGAGTGGCGATAGACTGGACCATTGGGAAGTGGTGCATCGGGGGTCAGATCGATGGGTTTCTTGACCTGGCAGTGGAGAGGTACCCAGGTAGGTGAGGAGAAGATATCCGAGTATTCTTCCACGACCTTATCTACTTTCTTCTATTATGTGGAGAGGTCAGCTGCAGATACTCTAGATGTGGCTGTGATATTTCTCTTATTATGAGAGCAAATAATGAAGAAGACAAACTTCCCCATCTGAGAGATGACCTTCCTGCATTTCTTAGTAGAGATCAAGGAAATAGCACTAGGTGGGACTGCCTTGGGTATCCTGCACAATTTCCTATTCAAAGTAATAATAACACTACGAGGCCTAGACTCATATACATCATGACATTTTAATAAATAAGGTTGTCCCAAAAGAAAATCACAAAAATTGAGAGGAGCAACATCACACAATACCTCATCTTTGAAGAGCTTGATGTCGTACGACAGTCGACACTGTTGGTTGACGCAAAGATAGCTTCCTTGGTGGAGCCATCCAATGGTGTAGGGTTGTGGGTGCGATGTTATCGATAGGGTCAACCATGTGACAAACTCTGCTAAGATAAGGTTCTTTTGGATACCTCTATCAACGATGAAGTGTAGTGGGGTGCCTTTTACCCACATATGTTAATGGAAGGAGGTGCCCTCCTTCTTCTGGCTTTTCTGGTTCAACATGCTTGAGCTTGGTGGTAGCAACAGTGGCACTGGGTTCCGCGTCAATAATCCATCTTCCCCATTCTAGTTTTGGATCAGAGTCAGAACCCACATCTAATTCATAGGCTTTCACTTCAGCCACTAATGCCTTCTTTGAGAGGAAGTCAACAGTGTTATGCCAAGGGCTCTTATGGAAGTCGTACCACTTCCCGGTATCTTTCTTTGTCTTTCCAGTGTCCTTCTTTGCTTGCGGATTGGAATGATTGTCCTGATACTATCCATATTTTCTCTATCCTTTTCTCTATGGGTTGGGTCTTCCCTTTCCTGGATTTTATTGTGACGAGTTCCTAGGCCCAAATTTTCTCATCTTTTGCTTGAGCTTCTGCTCGATTTTGACAACATATTGGTAGGCCTTGCCCAAGGATGAGATGTCTAGGAATTCCATTTTGGTATAGATGTATCTATGTAGAGCACTGTGATACTTGAGCACTATATGTCACTCAGAATCTTTGATACCCATCTTGGTGTGCAAGGTATGGAAGATATTTGTGAAATCTAGTACTACTTGGTCTCTTTCTTGCTGCAGTGTGGTCCATTTGGTATACAAGTTGTCATAACTTCCAACAAGGTAGTATTGTTCCTTAATAGAATCCCTGAAGGATTCCTAGGTGGCCGTGACTGTAAACAATGAGGGTTCCTCTATTTCCTTTTTCTCACAGAAGGCTTCCCACCAATCTTTGACATGGGGAACTACTTTGAGGAGTGCAAAAGTAATATTTTCTCTATTCGAAAAGTTATGGAATGAAAAATACCCTTCTAGTATATTCAACCACTTATCGACAACATATGCATCTATTTGATCTTCAAATATAGTAATATCGAAGTTTATTTGTATCTTGAAGGGGGCGATGCCTCCACTCAAAGAAGATGCGTCGCCTGTTGGTAACCACTGAAGGATTTGCGCGAAACTATCCATCATCTCGTTCTTTTGTTGCATGAGGGCTTCCTCAATAAACAGTTTGAAAGGATCTCCTGTCTCGTCATATTTATTTTCTCCTTCCATGAGAGGTCGCTTGGGCATGTGAGAGATTTTGTCCTCAAGAGAAACAAGCTCGAGACCCAACTCTTTGTACTCCRACCTCRTTGGGGACATGCATTAAGACGATAAGGAGAAGACCACTCTGATGCCAMTGATCCAAATTTTATGAGAGGAATGAAATKAATACAGATTATTAACAAKAACTTAAAACAAAATAACAKAGATACAGTAAAATTGGTTTTCTATTCAACAAGGAAATACACTGAAACTGTAAAATGCAGCGGAAACAAGCTTGTTGGAATGGTGGTGGCTTATCTCTGAGAAGAGATGTGATGGYTGTGCTCATTCACCAGAAGATGATTACAATGAGGCTCTGAAGGAAWTTTTATAATAAACGAGAATTCCCAAAACCCTAGAAATCMAAAAACCTAACCCTAGAAGATGAAGCACCAAAAGTCATGTGGGCCCTGTTTGGGTAAGTTAGTACATTAACTTCCCTGTGTCGTAACTTTTGCATACAATCTCCGTTTTAGGTGTATTATAGCCCATTGGAAAGGTATCGTTGAGGATATTCATTTTTTGGGCTCAATCATGCCTTAAGATATCACTAAGAAGCTATATGCCGAAAAAACTTCATTTAGTCCCTCAAAATGGCGTTGAAAGTTAAAACTACTAAAATAGTAAATTGCCAAAATTGCTAGACAATTGTTTTGAGCCAGTTGGAAAATGTGGGTGGCCATCGATATACACCTGGATCATCAAGCCTCCCCAAGTTTTTTCCTTGATCAAGTTCCCTTATGGATTTGATGCTAATATGTCATATCAACTAAGCGAAAGGAATTTTGTCACCCTAGAAGACATGCATAAAAGTGCAGTGAGTGTGGAGGAAAATATATTAGCCAGACGAGCCAGGAAAACAATAGAGAGACGGGTTAAAGTCAAATAAGATACTTCCACATCTTCTTCAGATGCTAAAATAGATTCCATACTTATAACTATGGATGTAATGATGGAAAGAATAACCATCACTCACATAAACCTACCCAGGGAAAATCAACCTACTCCTCAGATTAGAAATCCAAACTTCAGAAAGAATTCTCCCCAAATTAGACAAAGGGATCCCAGAGACCAAAGGGAGAAAAGAGGGCCTGATAAACAAATTAGACCACCTCTTCAGGAGAATTACGTTGATGATGGGGAGGAGATGATTGAAGAGTTGGATGATATTCACATAAACCTCATGGGTGTCCATGAAAATGATTCCATTTTCCTTACTCAATAAGAACAAGAGATTTTTCTCCTCTCACAAACAGAGGTAAATGAAGAAGAAGAGGAAACAAAACATCAGGCCTTTGAAAATTCTATAATGGCGGTCCAAAAATAGTATAACTTGAGAAGCAAAAAGACTAATGAAAATCCTACAAAGAAGGATGTTGAAACAAAGAATGCTACTAAAACACAAAAATCAATTGAGGCCAATAAAACCTCTGATACTCTTCCCAAGAAAGTCCCTAAGAAGAATAAGTCTAAATCTTCTGCAAAAATAAATCTTGAAACTTCACAAAGAACAACTCAAACCGAGGTTGCATCAACTAGTCAACCAAGTACTTATGCACAAAGGACTGTGACTGATAAACTAGAATTGCACAGCTAAAACATAACTTCCACTACTTTCAGTCTGGAAGGTGAATTAGCCAAATTGAAGATTCCTATTTGTCCATCTGAACTAATGAGAAAAAATTCTTACAGCTCACAAGTGATGAAGGCATTGAGCATTGAACCAGAAATAGGCACAAAAACATTAAACATTGAGCCAGCTGTACGCACAGATACTGTAAATGTTGTTTATGACCAACCTAAGCTTCTCTTTGGGCCTGAGGTGTATGGAAAAACTGATACTTTTTTTGTTCCACCATTTTACATTAGTCTGAATATCCATGACAAGACATTACATAACATTATGCTTGATTCTGATGCTTCTCACAATCTGATGCCCAAATTTGTGATGAAGAAGTTTGGGCTTGATGTCACCAAACCCTACAAGGATTTGTATTCTTTTGACTCTAGCATGGTCAAATGTATAGGGATAATTAAATATTTGTGCATCACCTTGGCTCAGATCCTAGAAAAAAGCATGGTTATGGATATTGTGGTTGCAAACATTCCTCTGAAATATGGTATGTTGTTATGTAGATCTTGGGGAGCTAAGTTGAACAGAAATTTGCAGTTAGATATGTATTATGCTACCATCCTTGTTTTTGGAAAACATAGAAGACTGTACAGAGAGACGTCAATGAAGTATATGGTCATTAGTCAGGAAAAACCACACAACTACCCATTATACTCTGTCCACTCTGATCTGGATTCATTCATATTGTAAAATGATGGTGACTTGGATAATCAAATTGCACAGTTGGAAGATGTTGCACCTGACTTGCAAGAAGATAAATCAATCACTGAGGAAAGTAAAGTTGTGACAAAAGAAAGTGATGAAACACCATAAACTCTCTGGAGTATGGATTTTGATGGAGCTGTGAGAAAAGAGGGAGTTGGATTTGAGGTGTGGATACATAATCATAAATCCAGGTATTTTGAAAGTCACTCCTACAAATTAAATTTTCATTGCACCAATAACATAGCTGAGTATGAAGCATTGATGCTCGGTCTGAAGCTATTGAAGAAACATGGTGCCAAAAGGATTATGATAAGAGGTGACTCTGAACTGGTTTTCAAACAAATTAAAGGTGAGTATTCTACAAAACATCCTAGACTCATAGCTTATAGAAATGTTGTTTTTTATTTTCTACAATGTTTCACTGAAATTGACTTGCAGGTAATGCCCAGAGGCCAGAACATACTTTCATATGGATTGGCTACTTTAGCAGCCACCTACAAAATACCTTTCCATCCCAATCGCCAATATACAATAGAGGTGAAGTGCATACCAAATGTTCCATATAACATCAGGTACTGACAGGTACAAATTGAAGATTTATTGCATCCTAAGAATGATTTTGAGTGTACAAATATTGAGTTAGATAATGAAAATGATGGTGTAAATAAGTCAGACTCAGAAAGTGATGGTGTAAATAAACCAGATTTATAAAATAGTAGTGTAAATAAAGTAGATTCAGATGAAATAAATGAAAAAGATGAAGAATCAAACATTTTACAATTGAAGAATAACATTTTACCGAGAGGGTTAGTTCCTTTAGAAGACCCATTTGATTTCAACGATGTAGCAAAAAATCCAAAGATAGAATTCGTTGGAAGAGAGGTAGAGGAATGTAATATAGGAACAAAGGAAAAACCAAAAATGATCAAACTATCTAAATCTTTACCTCTAGAGAAAAAGCATAAATATATCGATCCGTGCAAAGAATTTGTGGATGTTTTTGCTTGGAGTTATGAGGATTTAAAATCTTATGACACTATTATCATACAACATAAAATCCTAATAAAAGAAGAACATAAACCTTTCAGACAGAAACATAGGAGAATCAACCCAAAGTTACTTCCCCTGATAGAAAAAGAGATTAAAAAGATGTATGATGCAAAAATAATAGTACCTGTAATATTTTCAAAATGGGTTTCTAATCTGGTTTCTACCAAAAAGAAGACTGGTGAAATCAGGCTTTGCATTGATTTCAAAAACCTAAACAAGGTTTCCCTCAAAGAAAACCATCCTTTTCCTAAAATGGATCACATATTACAAAAGGTAGTTGGGGTCAGTAGGATCTATTTACTCGATGTTTTTTTGGGCTATAACCAAGTCCTTGTCCACCGATATGACCAGGAAAAAACAACTTTCACCACACCCTAGGGAACTTTCATGTACATGAAAATTCCCTTTGGTTTGATGAATTCTAGTGTCACTTTCCAAAGGGCAATGGACATTGCCTTTGTGGATGAGCTTGGTAGGTTTATAGTCATATATTTGGATTATGTTCTTGTCTACTCAAAATTGGATGAGGAAAATTTACAACATATCGGACGAGTGTTTGAGAAGTGCAAAAAGTTTGGGATTTCATTGAATCCCAAGAAAACTCTTTTTGGTTTAGAAGAAGGCAAGTTCTTGGGGCATATAATCTCTAAAGATGGAATTAAGATTGAACCCAATAGAATTGTGGCCATCCAAAAGTTAGAGCACCCTATAAACATCAAGGAATTTCCATCATTCATTGGTAAAATAAATTTTCTAAGAAGATTCATACCCAATTTGGCAGAATGCCTTGGGAACATTACAAATATTCTTAAAAAAGACACAAAAATAAAGTGGAACACTGAATCTAAATAGTCCTTTGAGAAAGTAAAACATGCACTTATGCAAGCCTCGATCTTGATCAGTCCATATTACACTAAAGACTTCTATTTATTCTCTTTCACATCTGAACACACCATTGCAGCGATCCTTTTGCAGAAAAATAGTGAAGGACATGAACAACCTATAACCTTTTTCAGCAAGTCATTGAGAGATGCTGCACTGAACTACAATATAATGGAGAAACATGCCTTTTCTCTAGTAAAAGCAATAAAATATTTTAGAGTTTACATTCTCCATTCTCATACTATTGCCTATGTTCCAAATGCAGTGGTGAAGGATATCCTGACTCTGGATAACCATGATGGTAGGAGAGGGAAGTGGATAGTTTTGATTCTGGAATATGACATAGTAATCAAACCAACTAAATTGATCAAAGGTCAGGGTTTGGCCAAATTGATGGTTGAATCAAGTTTTCATGCTTTGGACATAAACTTCTTAGCTGCAGTCGATGAACAGGAAGAGCAGGCGACTCCAAATGTCAAAGAGGTATTCTCAAATTATCCCTGGTATGCAAACCTCATTTTTATCTTGCATAATTTACAAGCTCCCCCTAGTCTAACTAAGACTAAAGCTAGATTCTCAAAACTAAAGGCATTGAAATATTCTATTATGGATGGGACTCTATACTGGAAAGATGTTGGGGGTATTTTTCTTAATTATTTATTAAAGGATGTAGCTAATAAGTCATTGCAAGATTTCCATGAAGGATATTATGGCGGGCATCTAAGTTGGAAAACTATTGATAACAAGATTCTCAAATCTAGTTTTAACTGGCCCACCTTGTTTGTAGATGTGAATAAAAAGGTGACGTCCTGTCACAAGTGCATGGTTTTTGAAGGAAAAAGGAAAAATTTTCCTTTACCTCTGAAACCCATTTCGGTCGAGGCTCCATTTCAACAATGGGGTTTGGAATTTATTGGCAAAATTCACCCACCCTCTTCAGGCCAACATAAGTGGATATTAACAACTAAAAACTACTTCACAAAGTGGATTGAAGATGTACCTTGCAGGCAAGCTATTGACTCTATCATTATTAAATTCTTGGAAACTAATATTCTCTCTTGTTTTGGATGTCCTAGGAAAATCATAATCGATAATGCAACAACCATAGAGGGGCTTGCGCAGTGCAAGATATTAGATATTATTTTTGGGATTAACTATGTAGTGTAAGTCATTAATCTATGACCCATATCCATGAGTATTAGTCACAACTGACCAATAATTCTCATGATTTGAATAGTCCACTTAGAACTTATTGCATTAGG
The DNA here is from genome assembly GCA_000966675.3 of Picea glauca. NCBI lineage: Eukaryota > Viridiplantae > Streptophyta > Pinopsida > Pinales > Pinaceae > Picea > Picea glauca. The sequence continues at coordinate 1,042,249 of JZKD02S0284884.1, read as the reverse complement.
TGATGCTCATAGGGGTGAAGAAATGGGATTGAAACCAACAAAATGAATCACATAGCATCAATCATCACTTCTGGGCCTTGCACCTGGTAACCAGGACTTCCCAGGTGGTCACCCAATTAATCCAAAAAATAATATCTAATGCAACAACCTTTAGATCGAAGAAGCTAATAGAATTTTGCAGTAGGTACAAATTACTTTGGGACACTCCACTGCCTATTACACTACGCAGTTAATCCCAAAAATCATATCTAATGCAACAACCTTTAGATCGAAGAAGCTAATAGAATTCTTCAGTAGGTACAAATTACTTTGAGACACTCCACTGCCTATTACCCTTAGGGAAATGGGTTAGCTGAGTCCTTAAATAAAAGTTTGGTGAATATCATAAAGAATATGTTGTAGGAAAATAAGAATTCCTAGCATAACAAGTCGGTTCATGCACTCTGGGCTGACAGAATGACCACAAAAAGATCCATTGGTATGTCCCCATATCAGCTGGTATATGGCACTAATGTAGTTTTCCCTACTTCTTTGGGATTTCTTGTTATGAAATTGTTGCAAGAAGTACATGCAGATCCAAACGATACCCAAAGGAGAATAAATCAGATGATCCAATTACATTAGTCCATAGATGAAGCGTATAACTAGACCCAAGTAATCCAAGAGGGCATCAAGAAACTTTTTGACAGAAGAACCAATGAAGATAATTTTGAATTGGGTGACTTAGTACTCAAATGGGATTCCATAAATGAAGACAAGGGCAAGCATGGGAAATTCTATAGTCTATGGAAAGGCCCTTACATCCTCTGTGCATCTAGAGGAAATAATGCATTCGTACTCAAGGATACAAAAGGAGCAGACCTGCCAGGAGGACCCATCAATGGTAGGATGCTCAAACAGTATGTTCCATAAAAATAAAGGTTCTTAACCATTCACCTCATTGTACAAATAATTTTTATTTTCAATGTCATGTGTGGGTGTTCTTGATCAAGTGGTTGAAGCCCGAACATGCATAGATATACAATATTTGATCAATCACATAGAATACACACAAACAATGATTTTCATGAGGAAACCCATAAGGGTGAAAACCTGTTCTTCTTAGGATGTCAATCAAGNAAAAACCTAACCCTAGAAGATGAAGCACCAAAAGTCATGTGGGCCCTGTTTGGGTAAGTTAGTACATTAACTTCCCTGTGTCGTAACTTTTGCATACAATCTCCGTTTTAGGTGTATTATAGCCCATTGGAAAGGTATCGTTGAGGATATTCATTTTTTGGGCTCAATCATGCCTTAAGATATCACTAAGAAGCTATATGCCGAAAAAACTTCATTTAGTCCCTCAAAATGGCGTTGAAAGTTAAAACTACTAAAATAGTAAATTGCCAAAATTGCTAGACAATTGTTTTGAGCCAGTTGGAAAATGTGGGTGGCCATCGATATACACCTGGATCATCAAGCCTCCCCAAGTTTTTTCCTTGATCAAGTTCCCTTATGGATTTGATGCTAATATGTCATATCAACTAAGCGAAAGGAATTTTGTCACCCTAGAAGACATGCATAAAAGTGCAGTGAGTGTGGAGGAAAATATATTAGCCAGACGAGCCAGGAAAACAATAGAGAGACGGGTTAAAGTCAAATAAGATACTTCCACATCTTCTTCAGATGCTAAAATAGATTCCATACTTATAACTATGGATGTAATGATGGAAAGAATAACCATCACTCACATAAACCTACCCAGGGAAAATCAACCTACTCCTCAGATTAGAAATCCAAACTTCAGAAAGAATTCTCCCCAAATTAGACAAAGGGATCCCAGAGACCAAAGGGAGAAAAGAGGGCCTGATAAACAAATTAGACCACCTCTTCAGGAGAATTACGTTGATGATGGGGAGGAGATGATTGAAGAGTTGGATGATATTCACATAAACCTCATGGGTGTCCATGAAAATGATTCCATTTTCCTTACTCAATAAGAACAAGAGATTTTTCTCCTCTCACAAACAGAGGTAAATGAAGAAGAAGAGGAAACAAAACATCAGGCCTTTGAAAATTCTATAATGGCGGTCCAAAAATAGTATAACTTGAGAAGCAAAAAGACTAATGAAAATCCTACAAAGAAGGATGTTGAAACAAAGAATGCTACTAAAACACAAAAATCAATTGAGGCCAATAAAACCTCTGATACTCTTCCCAAGAAAGTCCCTAAGAAGAATAAGTCTAAATCTTCTGCAAAAATAAATCTTGAAACTTCACAAAGAACAACTCAAACCGAGGTTGCATCAACTAGTCAACCAAGTACTTATGCACAAAGGACTGTGACTGATAAACTAGAATTGCACAGCTAAAACATAACTTCCACTACTTTCAGTCTGGAAGGTGAATTAGCCAAATTGAAGATTCCTATTTGTCCATCTGAACTAATGAGAAAAAATTCTTACAGCTCACAAGTGATGAAGGCATTGAGCATTGAACCAGAAATAGGCACAAAAACATTAAACATTGAGCCAGCTGTACGCACAGATACTGTAAATGTTGTTTATGACCAACCTAAGCTTCTCTTTGGGCCTGAGGTGTATGGAAAAACTGATACTTTTTTTGTTCCACCATTTTACATTAGTCTGAATATCCATGACAAGACATTACATAACATTATGCTTGATTCTGATGCTTCTCACAATCTGATGCCCAAATTTGTGATGAAGAAGTTTGGGCTTGATGTCACCAAACCCTACAAGGATTTGTATTCTTTTGACTCTAGCATGGTCAAATGTATAGGGATAATTAAATATTTGTGCATCACCTTGGCTCAGATCCTAGAAAAAAGCATGGTTATGGATATTGTGGTTGCAAACATTCCTCTGAAATATGGTATGTTGTTATGTAGATCTTGGGGAGCTAAGTTGAACAGAAATTTGCAGTTAGATATGTATTATGCTACCATCCTTGTTTTTGGAAAACATAGAAGACTGTACAGAGAGACGTCAATGAAGTATATGGTCATTAGTCAGGAAAAACCACACAACTACCCATTATACTCTGTCCACTCTGATCTGGATTCATTCATATTGTAAAATGATGGTGACTTGGATAATCAAATTGCACAGTTGGAAGATGTTGCACCTGACTTGCAAGAAGATAAATCAATCACTGAGGAAAGTAAAGTTGTGACAAAAGAAAGTGATGAAACACCATAAACTCTCTGGAGTATGGATTTTGATGGAGCTGTGAGAAAAGAGGGAGTTGGATTTGAGGTGTGGATACATAATCATAAATCCAGGTATTTTGAAAGTCACTCCTACAAATTAAATTTTCATTGCACCAATAACATAGCTGAGTATGAAGCATTGATGCTCGGTCTGAAGCTATTGAAGAAACATGGTGCCAAAAGGATTATGATAAGAGGTGACTCTGAACTGGTTTTCAAACAAATTAAAGGTGAGTATTCTACAAAACATCCTAGACTCATAGCTTATAGAAATGTTGTTTTTTATTTTCTACAATGTTTCACTGAAATTGACTTGCAGGTAATGCCCAGAGGCCAGAACATACTTTCATATGGATTGGCTACTTTAGCAGCCACCTACAAAATACCTTTCCATCCCAATCGCCAATATACAATAGAGGTGAAGTGCATACCAAATGTTCCATATAACATCAGGTACTGACAGGTACAAATTGAAGATTTATTGCATCCTAAGAATGATTTTGAGTGTACAAATATTGAGTTAGATAATGAAAATGATGGTGTAAATAAGTCAGACTCAGAAAGTGATGGTGTAAATAAACCAGATTTATAAAATAGTAGTGTAAATAAAGTAGATTCAGATGAAATAAATGAAAAAGATGAAGAATCAAACATTTTACAATTGAAGAATAACATTTTACCGAGAGGGTTAGTTCCTTTAGAAGACCCATTTGATTTCAACGATGTAGCAAAAAATCCAAAGATAGAATTCGTTGGAAGAGAGGTAGAGGAATGTAATATAGGAACAAAGGAAAAACCAAAAATGATCAAACTATCTAAATCTTTACCTCTAGAGAAAAAGCATAAATATATCGATCCGTGCAAAGAATTTGTGGATGTTTTTGCTTGGAGTTATGAGGATTTAAAATCTTATGACACTATTATCATACAACATAAAATCCTAATAAAAGAAGAACATAAACCTTTCAGACAGAAACATAGGAGAATCAACCCAAAGTTACTTCCCCTGATAGAAAAAGAGATTAAAAAGATGTATGATGCAAAAATAATAGTACCTGTAATATTTTCAAAATGGGTTTCTAATCTGGTTTCTACCAAAAAGAAGACTGGTGAAATCAGGCTTTGCATTGATTTCAAAAACCTAAACAAGGTTTCCCTCAAAGAAAACCATCCTTTTCCTAAAATGGATCACATATTACAAAAGGTAGTTGGGGTCAGTAGGATCTATTTACTCGATGTTTTTTTGGGCTATAACCAAGTCCTTGTCCACCGATATGACCAGGAAAAAACAACTTTCACCACACCCTAGGGAACTTTCATGTACATGAAAATTCCCTTTGGTTTGATGAATTCTAGTGTCACTTTCCAAAGGGCAATGGACATTGCCTTTGTGGATGAGCTTGGTAGGTTTATAGTCATATATTTGGATTATGTTCTTGTCTACTCAAAATTGGATGAGGAAAATTTACAACATATCGGACGAGTGTTTGAGAAGTGCAAAAAGTTTGGGATTTCATTGAATCCCAAGAAAACTCTTTTTGGTTTAGAAGAAGGCAAGTTCTTGGGGCATATAATCTCTAAAGATGGAATTAAGATTGAACCCAATAGAATTGTGGCCATCCAAAAGTTAGAGCACCCTATAAACATCAAGGAATTTCCATCATTCATTGGTAAAATAAATTTTCTAAGAAGATTCATACCCAATTTGGCAGAATGCCTTGGGAACATTACAAATATTCTTAAAAAAGACACAAAAATAAAGTGGAACACTGAATCTAAATAGTCCTTTGAGAAAGTAAAACATGCACTTATGCAAGCCTCGATCTTGATCAGTCCATATTACACTAAAGACTTCTATTTATTCTCTTTCACATCTGAACACACCATTGCAGCGATCCTTTTGCAGAAAAATAGTGAAGGACATGAACAACCTATAACCTTTTTCAGCAAGTCATTGAGAGATGCTGCACTGAACTACAATATAATGGAGAAACATGCCTTTTCTCTAGTAAAAGCAATAAAATATTTTAGAGTTTACATTCTCCATTCTCATACTATTGCCTATGTTCCAAATGCAGTGGTGAAGGATATCCTGACTCTGGATAACCATGATGGTAGGAGAGGGAAGTGGATAGTTTTGATTCTGGAATATGACATAGTAATCAAACCAACTAAATTGATCAAAGGTCAGGGTTTGGCCAAATTGATGGTTGAATCAAGTTTTCATGCTTTGGACATAAACTTCTTAGCTGCAGTCGATGAACAGGAAGAGCAGGCGACTCCAAATGTCAAAGAGGTATTCTCAAATTATCCCTGGTATGCAAACCTCATTTTTATCTTGCATAATTTACAAGCTCCCCCTAGTCTAACTAAGACTAAAGCTAGATTCTCAAAACTAAAGGCATTGAAATATTCTATTATGGATGGGACTCTATACTGGAAAGATGTTGGGGGTATTTTTCTTAATTATTTATTAAAGGATGTAGCTAATAAGTCATTGCAAGATTTCCATGAAGGATATTATGGCGGGCATCTAAGTTGGAAAACTATTGATAACAAGATTCTCAAATCTAGTTTTAACTGGCCCACCTTGTTTGTAGATGTGAATAAAAAGGTGACGTCCTGTCACAAGTGCATGGTTTTTGAAGGAAAAAGGAAAAATTTTCCTTTACCTCTGAAACCCATTTCGGTCGAGGCTCCATTTCAACAATGGGGTTTGGAATTTATTGGCAAAATTCACCCACCCTCTTCAGGCCAACATAAGTGGATATTAACAACTAAAAACTACTTCACAAAGTGGATTGAAGATGTACCTTGCAGGCAAGCTATTGACTCTATCATTATTAAATTCTTGGAAACTAATATTCTCTCTTGTTTTGGATGTCCTAGGAAAATCATAATCGATAATGCAACAACCATAGAGGGGCTTGCGCAGTGCAAGATATTAGATATTATTTTTGGGATTAACTATGTAGTGTAAGTCATTAATCTATGACCCATATCCATGAGTATTAGTCACAACTGACCAATAATTCTCATGATTTGAATAGTCCACTTAGAACTTATTGCATCAGGTGATGCTCACAGGGGTGAAGAAATGGGATTGAAACCAACAAAATGAATCACATAGCATCAATCATCACTTCTGGGGCTTGCACCTGGTAACCAGGACTTCCCAGGTGGTCACCCAATTAATCCAAAAAATAATATCTAATGCAACAACCTTTAGATCGAAGAAGCTAATAGAATTTTGCAATAGGTACAAATTACTTTGGGACACTCCACTGCCTATTACACTACGCAGTTAATCCCAAAAATCATATCTAATGCAACAACCTTTAGATCGAACAAGCTAATAGAATTCTTCAGTAGGTACAAATTACTTTGAGACACTCCACTGCCTATTACCCTTAGGGAAATGGGTTAGCTGAGTCCTTAAATAAAATTTTGGTGAATATCATAAAGAATATGTTGTAGGAAAATAAGAAGTCCTAGCATAACAAGCCGGTTCATGCACTCTGGGCTGATAGAATGACCACAAAAAGATCCATTGGTATGTCCCCATATCAACTGGTATATGGCACTAATGTAGTTTTCCCTACTTCTTTGGGATTTCTTGTTATGAAATTGTTGCAAGAAGTACATGCAGATCCAAACGATACCCAAAGGAGAATAAATCAGATGATCCAATTACATTAGTCCATAGATGAAGCGTATAACTAGACCCAAGTAATCCAAGAGGGCATCAAGAAACTTTTTGACAGAAGAACCAATGAAGATAATTTTGAATTGGGTGACTTAGTACTCAAATGGGATTCCATAAATGAAGACAAGGGCAAGCATGGGAAATTCTATAGTCTATGGAAAGGCCCTTACATCCTCTGTGCATCTAGAGGAAATAATGCATTCGTACTCAAGGATACAAAAGGAGCAGACCTGCCAGGAGGACCCATCAATGGTAGGATGCTCAAACAGTATGTTCCATAAAAATAAAGGTTCTTAACCATTCACCTCATTGTACAAATAATTTTTATTTTCAATGTCATGTGTGGGTGTTCTTGATCAAGTGGTTGAAGCCCGAACATGCATAGATATACAATATTTGATCAATCACATAGAATACACACAAACAATGATTTTCATGAGGAAACCCATAAGGGTGAAAACCTGTTCTTCTTAGGATGTCAATCAAGMTCCAACTTTCATGTACATCACAGTCTTTGAGCTCCAACTCAAATATGAGGCTACAACCTCTGATAGCAAGCTACAACTTGTAGAGAGAACCAACTCTTAGATTTCTCTAGAACCAACTAGATGGAAGCACCAAATCCTAGGTTTTTGTATCATCCACTAGATGGAAGCACCAACTCCCAGAATGTCTTCTAGCACCAACTAGAATTTAGAGGACTGAAATCCTCCCTAGCACCACCCTACCACCTTGATTGAATCTTACACAACTTTACTTACTTTCTTTGTCTCTGATATGGTTTGTTATATCCCCATGTCTCCTTTGCCTCCTCCAGCTTCTATTACTTTGTTCCACTTCTATACTCTACTCTTTCTCCCACTATGCAATCCCCCTCTGTTTTTCTTCTCTTCTTTATTTATACCCTGTGTTGTCTCTGCATGCTATACACTTCACCTATGATCTCCAGTTTAGTTCATGTACACAGTCACATTCTACCCACATGCATAAATACCAAAAAAGAACACTATCTTATCTATTCTTCATATTTTCCTCACCTCGAGTCCTCTGCCTAATCATCATGCAAAGTCTTCATCTTCCCTGGCAGTTATTCGATATCTGTTCATCATCAGTGGTCATTATGAAAATATTCTTTGGCTTCTCTGGAAGTTATCCTGAACCTATTCATCACTAGCGGTTGTTATCCTGAGATTCTTTGGCTTCTATGGCAGTTATCCTGAACCTATTCATCACTAGAAGTTGTTATCTTGAGATTCTTTGGCTTCTCTGGCAGTCGCAATTCTTCATCCTCTATGGCTGTTATAGTCAATCGTTTTTGGCTTCTTTGGCTTCTAAGCCCCTTCCTTCACTTGACCACTTCCAGTGTCCATACACCTATTCAAAAGGTTCTTCGCGATCTTGTTCTAGTGAGTGATAGCTCCTTATTTCGATAAGACCTTGGGTGATGAACTCATGTGACCACGCGATTGCAGGCACATCCAAAGGTGTTTTGAAACAAACTATGTTTCACCTCACAATTTACCTCGAGCCTATATGTGTCCTTTCTCCAAAAACGTGGTTTCAATTATGGCCCACCTTCATCTTTTTAAATTTCATGCACCTTCAATTCCCACAATGCGACAAGACTGTCGATCTCATGATCTTGATGATCTTAAATCAACGGTTGTGATTTACTTCGTGATCCAGGATGTGGGAGTTTCAAATCTCAAACCATGCTTTCCTCGGTACACTAATATTCCAGAGTGGAAGATCTATTGATGCGTGTCCCTCTTAGATTAACGGTAGAGATCTCATTCGAGTCTCTGGACTCTGGATATTTCAAATCTCAACTTCTCATTTCTTCTGACTGGATATATTCCGAAATGGAATATATTCTAACATCTATCCTCTTTAATCCAACGACTATCCTCCACTCTGGGACTTCATCCTTTTCAAATCTTCGACGTTTCGATTTTCCGTGAACGCTTTAATCCAAAGTAAACGATCTATTGACTCGTACCCTCCTACATGATCAATGATCATGAGTGACTTTGGCACTTCGAGCTTCGGGAGTTTCAAATCCTATGCACTCATTTCTCCCAGAGAGATTTCACTTGAATGCATAATATTCTGACTCGTACCCCTCCTAGATATCAACGACCAGGGTCTTCTTCGATTCTTCGGTGTTCGGGACTTCATGAATTTAGGCTAATTGCTTCTTCATTCTCCTTCGGAGTTGTCACCTGCTGAATAAGCCATAAGCGGTGGAGACCACTTGTTGTCGATTAACACTTCCACTTGCAATGTCCTTCCAATGAACTAGATCAATGACTGAGAATGCACAGAAAGTGATCTTCATATCGAACGGTTGAGAGCAACTTCGGACCTTTGTCCTTCAGGACTTTGGGAATTTTGACATTTTTTGGTAATGAAACTTCTGAAGTAAATCTCCCTGAGTGACGTATCTTTCTTACGTCACTTGTTGACATGGGACGAGCCAACTTCCTCTTGACACTTGTCATCATCGGATTATGCCATGTGTACTTGCTGACGTGGTTTTCCACATGTCCTTGTTGACGCGGTCTTCCACATGTCCTTTCTGATGTGGTATGCCACATGTCCTTGTTGAGGTGGTCTACTGACGTGGGTGAGACATGTAGGGAGTGTAGTGGAGGTGGAGGAAGAGTGCAGTAGTGGAGTGTCATGATGTGTAGTGGGTAGTGGATGTGACGTCGGAATGCGAAGGTGGTATGTATGAGTGGTTTGGTGATTTTCTCAAAGGTTAGGTGGTAAGTGGTAATGAGAGAGGAGGGTCCGAGTTGACAAGAAGGTGACACATATGAGGGTCCCACATGATAAATACCACCAACGCAGACCACCGCCCCCATGGCTAAAAGAAGAAAGGGTCGGGGGGGTCGATATGCCCTGTGGACCATAGATCTGAGTGCCCGATTATCGACCGTTGATATTAGCACTCCCTTCTTGTAACTTATCTTGTTCTTCCACTTATTTCGATCCGACGACTGACGAAAATTCAGGTGATCAAAATCTCAGATATTATCCCTTTCTTATCCTATCCTTCATTAATTCAATATGATGGTTGTTGGTCCTATGGATCGGTGATCCAATGGCCACTATCTCTCTTCCTTGTGAGCTTCTGATCTTTTCGAATTAGAAGGCTTTATAAGTGTTCACGAGTCTCAAACTTTGCTCCTCCTGAGAGTTTGTCTCTTGGAACTCATATGGAAACCGCTATCTCTTCTGATCTTTCTTGAGGTTTGGTTCGATGTTGTTCTTGCCATCAATGACAAGCACATTCTTCCTGTAAACATGCCAACACCTGTATTTTCTCCAGAATCGACGCCCTATGATTCTCGACATTCTCCCATACTTATGATAGTCTATATTCGACTGTGGTGGTGTTGGTTACTTCACTCTTGCTACCATTCTGGGGCTAAACTAGGTTCAAATATACTATGGTTTCAACCAACACCCCCTAAAACTATCAACCCTCCTAGTAAACCAGAAGGAAACAAAATGCACAGAATGCATTGCATAGTCCCACCTAAGATACTTCTTATGGGTGGTTGCAATGCTCAAGTGCTTGTAGCCTGGGAATGAGTGGGGATATGGGATTACACTCTATGATCTTCATTTGTTTACTCAAACATTCACCTTATATTGCATAATATGTTATTCTTATTCACACATGTAAAATAACATATTTAAGTAAGTCATTCATGCATTTTTATAACATCTAATAATTGGGAGTAAACAAAATACACAATATTCAATCACATAACTCATGATATACCATGGTTCACCCCTCTTTGGCTACGTCCCCAAATATTTGGATTCTCTTATCTTTTATTATGGTGTTTCCAAAAATACAACATCGCACACATTACAATTCTCCTCAGACGGGTCAAGATCTATAGTGAGATAGACAAAATCACACCAGGATCCTCAGCTTGTGATCTAACCCTCAAGATATTCTTACCAAAACCCTAACCCTATCATGGTTTGATATTCTTGCATGTGTGCCTCACATGCTTTCCTCCTTTGTATGTGTGTTTACATTGCACGTGTTTCTTTTTCTGTCAGTTGTCTTTTACTTCTTTGTGCTTTATTCTCCAAAATTAATCTTTTCTCCAAAATGGGCGTGTTCCCAACATGCCCCCAACAATAACATGTGGCTCATCCCAAGCCACCTAGGGACTTCACGCTTCCTTGACAACCTCTTCTAGACTGTGGAAATTTTTTGCAAGTCCCCTTCCTTTTGTTTGGACTTGCATATCCTTTTATGTAAGCGCTTCTAAGTTATGCGCTATGACTTCCTCCAGAACTATGGCTATGCATTATGTCTATGTTTGTGCCATATTATTCTTCTCTGTCTCCATTTGTGTGATCATTTTTGTTTCTTTCTCTTGGAGGGGTTCCATATGTGCCTGTCTCTCCTATTTATGCACCTGCGTTGTCCTTAGATCGAACCATAATCTCTTCATATCCTACGTTCCTTTTAAATGATCAATGATGACCATTGTCTTTTTCCTCTACTTGAGGTCCTGGATTTCAACACTTATTCTCTCTTCCTCTTGGTTCCACTGCTGGACCTATTCATCTTCCTCTAGTGCTGTCAAAAGCTGTGTTGTTCTATCAAACATTTATGTTGTTGTGTTAGCTTGTTTCTCCAACTCTGCAAGTTGGAGTGCAGCTTCTTCTTTCCTCTACTCCCTAACCTCAGGTGGAGTCGTCGAAATCAATTTTCCTTCAGTTCCTCAATCTGTTTCCTATAGTGGTCGATGGTTTGTCCAATATTATTGAGTTTCTCCTCTATACTTGAACTCTCAGCCTATGCATTGTCTGGAAGGTGGTTGTATATTGTTGTCACCCCTTATTCAATTTTATCTATGTTCTCTTTCTCTTCTATGGTCTCGAACTTTACTTGTTCTACCACGATCTCGACTGCTTCCTTGTCACTTTTAATTTCCTGCAGTTCTACTACATCTGTCCTTACACATGACTGCACCTCTTGCACGACGATAACTTGGATTGTGTACAACGTCTTTGTGGATATCTTTGCTAATACCATGTCGACCTGTGCCAAATATTTCAATGGCGTCCGTACTCTGGTTTCATCCATATACAACATGTCATTTGTTACTCTAAATGTTGGACTTGCCTTTGCAGTTGTTTGAACTGTGTGTTCTTTTTGTGGCGTAGTCCTTGTTGTCATTGTTGTTTCTCCCTCGGGGAAGGATTATGCTCCCCTTTTATACCTCTGCGCAGTTATTATTTGCTCGAGGACCCATTTTATGCCAACCAGGTTGTCTTGTATCTTCCCTCTTTGGTTCTTGGCTTCTTCAAATTCTTCTGCAGCACGGTCTTGCACCTTATCAGTCACGCGGTCAGTGTTGTCCTCTATGATCATTTACTCAGGCGACTCTTTATGCGCCTTTGACTTCTTGCACGTTCCTTCTGTCTATGAAATTGTCTGCTTAGATGGCCCTGGTTCTTGTGGAGTAGATGCTAAGGGGGTTCCCTGCGTTTCTGTAGCCCCTTCTCCTTGTTATTTTTGTTGCGAGGCAGTGTCCTTCTTTCTTTCCTATGCACACTTCTTTGTTGCACCCCCCTTATTTTGTTGTGTCGGCTTCTGCATTGGTTTCAGCCTTTTTGGCACAACTTTGTCTCCTGTAGGTGTCTTGGTTTTCCCTGCATCCACTTTCGTACCCTTGATTTAAGACTATAATCTTCCAATTGTCAGGCTAATATCTCATAGTCATTTCTACGTCTTCCTCTGTGATGCAGTATCTTAATTGGATCCACTCCTTTCCTAGATCCCTATGCGCTTGGATCCACATGTTGTTCTTGGATTCCTTGAAGTTGGTTATGTCCTTGAACTGTGCAACCACCTTTGGGGTAATTCACTAAGTTTTGGCTATACTCTCCTATATTTTTGCAAAGTAACTAGCAAAGGTACCCATGTTTGTGCTTCTGTTCTTGGGGCCAGATTTTCTCCCCAACGACATGTATCATTTTGCACGACACAGACCTATTTGGCTGCATAAGTATGAATATGGGGGCTCTCTCCACACCATCAGTGCGATAAGGATGAGTAGCCACAAGTAGTGGAACTCTGTGCCAAGGTCCTGCGCATCTTTGAAGTCCTCAAGGAATAGGTTGAGCAGGTAAGGGGACCAACTGAGCGATGTGCCATTCGCACACTACGTTGAAGCTGCGATGACCTTGATAAGGAATTCTTCCTTGCGACACTTTCTCATCATTTTACAGGACATGAGCTTGGTGGACATCCATGTCATGGTGTCATTTATCCTTTTGATAATAATGCCATGAGAGCCCCTATATGTCCCATATGTCCTCTTCATTTCTTCAGCCAACACCTTCTCTTTGGTTTTATCGTCTAGGTACTACGCATGGTTCTCACCCATAGACGACAGTCCTGTGATTTCTACTATTAGATCTATGTCTATGGAGACAGGGTGTTCCATCCATAAGAATCCTCCATGGAGGATTGCTATCCACTGCTTGATGTATTTTTTCACCTCTTTCCCCCTTCAAAAGTGGGGAATCTCCAACAGGTTTAGGATCTATCTGTTTTCTAGGCCAACTACCCATGGTTTTGGTTGTAGGATGGGGTCTCCAAAGGGCTCTATCCCTATGTTGTCCAAGTAGACCTGCTGTGCAAATTCGGGGAATTTTCCTATGTCGGCCACATCGTGGTCCGAGAAACTTAGTTTCTCCATGAAATGTAGAAGTTTTGGCATGGTTTTCACTCCTTCCGGAATGTGCGAGAGTATAATTCCTACGTTAGGATGCCTGTGCAGAGACCACACCATAGGATATTTTCCCTTCCTTTTTTTTTACTGACTTGAGGAGCCCACCTCCATCTATCTTATTTCTACATCAAGGTTTGGATGACTAGTGATATCCTCTACTAGACCCTCCTATTGCAGCACGTTTTATGCTCTAGTGCTTTTGGGTACTGCCAACTCTGTCGGTGTAGTATCTTGGCCATTTACCGGTTGTAATCCTTTGGTCTTCATGGTTTCTGGTGGGTTTCCTGTGTTATGTGTGGATTTCCCCCCGCATTGTTCGCCATGTAAACCTCCATGGCCGACGTGATGGGACCTTTCCTTTCTTCAACCACTAGCATAGGGTCGATGGGTGCTTCAAAATGTGAAGGAATTATGTCGATGTCGATGAATTCCTCGAGATCTCTAGTTTCTTGTTCGGCCTCTACTGCCTCCCGTGGTGCCCAATTACTTCTCTTTTTCCTCCCTTCTTGGCTCAATGCACCCATATTTGGTGGTTCCATCATGGGTATTGGTTGGTTTCTTCCAAATAAGTCTTCACTGTTTCAGCTTGTATTATGTGTCAAATCATTTCCGCTCTGCATGCTCTATTTCTCTGCAACTTCATGATTTCACAATGAGTCTTATGTTTCCCGCGTTTCCCCTTTATATAGGAAAGTCATGAAAATTATCATAGAAGTGTCCCCATATTTGATTAATGTAATGGAACTTTATACTTACTTTTTCATTGAATTCCATAATTGCTGCAAGATGGCACCTTTTTGTCATAACCGCCATTTTTCAAACTTCTGCCTTTTCTGACTATTGGTCCTTTTTCCAGCGCGCTAAGATTTCCAAGTGTGTGGTATGTCATGTATTCGTTGTGTGTGGATATTTCTTTTTCTTATTTCTAATTCCATTTTTGTTGTGCACAGTCTTCTGATGTCTGGTGTGGTAACCCCTGCCCCCCTTTTGTTTACTATGATACACTATATACATATCTCTTTATTGCGCGGTAACTTTCTAAGTACTAGGAGGTAGACTGTCCTGATACAGTTTCATTCAACTCCCATTGATCATTCCTATGAGTTATGTACCTCCTAAATCTTTCAACTATAAAAATCATCCATCTATGATAGTCTTCACTTCCTATGGTCCCAACCAATGCATTCTAAATTTTCCTAGATGATGAAGAAATTTACTGTCATACACCAAGACTAGGTCTCCCTCCTTGAAACTCTTCCTTTTAATATTTATTTCATACCAAGATTTTTCCCTTTCTTTCTATACTTCTTGGTGAAATCCTAATAGAATCCTATCTTCTTCCATCTCCATTAGCTTCCTTAGCATTTCTTTTACTGTGCCTCATTCTTTCATGTTGGTGATTGTTTCTATGCACACACTAGGTACCAAAAATTCTAATGGCACCACTGCTTCTTATCCATACACCAACTTGAATGGTGTTTGCCTTGTCAAATTATTGCATATAGTCTTGTATTCCCACAGCACTACTGGTATCTTCATGTCTCAGTCATCCCTGTTAACATTGTAGATATTTTTCAAGGCATTCTCTAGGATCTTATTAAAGGCTTCCACTGTTTCATTTGCTTGAGGGTAATATAGTGTACTCTTTTGATGATAGACTTCAAAATCCTTAGTCATATCCTTGATAGTAATATTGATGAATTAATTGCCTTGGTCACTCATCAAAATCCTTGGGCATCCAAATCTAGTGATCACTTGCTCAAATAGGAAGTGTTTTTTTGTCCCTATGTTGCAATATTTTACTGGTGTTTCTTCTTCCCATCTCGTTAAGTACTTTGTTGCAGTAATTATATACCTTTCTCCTAACCTCTTTTTGGTGGGTTAATTGGTCCCACAAAGTATTCTTCCCATTTGTTGAAAACTTGCAAGGTTACTTGTGGTCTTAGGGGCATGTCATCCTATCTATTAGGTTTACCAACCTTATAACATACATCACATTTCTGGAAGTAGTCCTTTGCATATCTGTGAATGGTCGACCACCATAGTCCTACGTCCAATATCTTATGTGCGGTAGCTTTTCCTCCATAATGTCATCCAACTATTCCCTCATGAGCCTCTACTAATATCTCGGGCCTCTCATGTTCTAGTACACATATTCTCAAAATGTTCTCTGTGCCCATCTTGTATAAGTTTCTTGCTATCAACTGATAGTCTATAGCTCTGAGTACTAGGTTTTTCTTCTGCACAATTTTGAATTATTTTGGTGCAGTCCCTGTACTCAAGTATTGAATGATGTCAAAAAAATGTTCATCACCTACTTGGGATAAAAATAATTGTACATCAGGGAAGTTGTCATCTAAATTTGTATTTTCTTCTCCATTGGTGATCCTCGACAGGTGATCGGGTCCTACTTTCAAATTCCCTGGTTTGACTATCACTTCAAAGTCAAATCCATAAAAAGACAGTAACCATCTACAAATCCTCCCCCCCAATACTACTTATTGACTAGGTATTTGAGGTCATAATGATCTGTGAAAATTTTAAAATGTTTCCCAAGTAGATAGCATTTGAACTTCTGCAGTGCATATACCATTGTTAGGCCTTCTCTTTCTGTAGTATTGTAGTTCTTCTCTGACTCTAACAATTTTATTCTTTCAAATTCTATAGGATGGTATAACTCTCCCACTCCTGGATGTGCCAGAATAGATCCAAGTGTTATTTTTGATGGATATACATGCACATGAAATTTATTTTCCCAATATGGGAATACTAGTATCGATGTTGTTACCATATTCTCTTTTAGAGTATCCAACCCTCACTGACAGTCCTCATTCCACTGAAATTTACTGTCTTTCTTCAACAATTTATCTATCAAAGTAGTGATCTCCGCATACCCTTTTATGAATTTCCTATAGTAACCTGTGTGTCCCAATGTTTTTCTCAAATGACGTATTGATTTTTGTGGTGGTAAATTGACAATCACAACAATATTTGCAGGATCTACTAGCAAGCCCTGTTTGCACACTATATGGCCCAATAGTATTCCAAATGGTGTCCCAAAAATTCACTTCTTGATATTCAATGAGATCTAAGAATGGCTACATATTTCCAACATCATCCTTAATACTTCCACATGGTCTTTTAAAAGACTATATAAGGTCCAATTATCTAGATACACTTCTAAAAATTGATGGATGAATTATTTGAATGCCTCTATGAATACTATTGAGAATATTGTTGGTGCATTCATTGGTCCAAAAGGAATTACTGTGTACTGGTAAGATCCCCATTATGTGGCAAAAGTGGTCTTTTACTTATCTTCTAGGCTATCTTAATATGATGGTAGCTTGAGAATCCATCGGTGAATGAGTATGCTTCCAGGATTCCTACATTCTCTAATACCTCATCTGTGAAAGGAATGGGAAAAGGGTCATCTAGGAAAGAATCATTCACTTTCCTGAGATATACATAGATCCTTATCCCTCCTTGTTTTTTTTCTTGTACTACCATAAGGATTATCCATTATGATTCTTCTATTGGTTCAATGATTCCAGCTTCCAAAATTAAGTCAATTTCTTCTTTTAATTTTTTCTTATATATTGGATTCAGTCTATATGGTCATTGTCTCACTGATATAGCCTCAAGTTTGAGAGGTATCTTCATCTCTCCTAACTCTCCTGCTATTTCTTTCATCTCTATTAAGGTTGTTGGGAACAAATCACTGTACTCGTGCAATAAATCTGTTATTCTTTCTACTATTTGTTCATCCTAGTAGTCTCCAAAGCTGGCCATTTTGGGATTATCAGTTGTCCCGATATTTACTTTCTTCACCTTGTTTGGCATATAAAATACTTATAATTATAGATATGGACCTTCCACCTCTCTTTATCCTTAAATTTATTTAATTTGAATGTTGCGTGGGTCATCTTCATCTGGTGCTTCTTCCTGTACATGATAGCATGACAATAGTTATTTCACTGTCTATATATTCTGTTGTTGATACTCTGTTATAAGTTCAACCTCTGGTTCCTTAATAAATATCACCCCTATGATTTTTTTTAGTGTTGAATAAATGTTGGGGATTTCATGTTCAAATGAGAAAGTGACTATACAATTATGTTGTAATGTTGTACATTCTGCAGTGCCTCTGTGTAGTTCCTGGTATACATACCGGTTTTCTATAATTCCTTCCAATGTGTGAATGAAGTGATGAATCCATTATTCTGGTGGTGTCATTCTCCATAATGTTCTGCAATTTTCCAAGTGTTCTGTTGGTTCCTCCTGTCCATCATATCTTTTCATTTCATTGCTTCCCTATTCTGCGCTAAATCTAATGCGCAATAATCGCTTACATTGGTACCAATCCTTGACTATATCTTTGTGTGCACCTCAACATCTTGCAGGTGTTTCCTTGAGTTTTATGTCTATGGATAAGAGCCTCTCATTTTCTAACACTTCATCTTCGTGTCTTGTTAGGAATTCTTCTAAGTCATTCACCCCATGAAAACTGGGAGGTTCTCTTATCTCTGTACCTACCCATCTTACTACATGGTTTCTTCTTGTGCACCTTCTTATGGATACTTCATGTAATCTATGTTCCCAATTATCCAACCCTATATCGGAGTCTAATGCACATGATGTGATACTTCTCCAACTGAGTACCCCATCTGTAGTTGGATTCACATAATCTTCTTCTCGCACGCTAGTTCTATATAACTGGTTGATTTCCTCCAGATCTAAGCAAGTGGGTTCTACAAACCTTTCTCCTTCTGATGGGTCTAGTGGCACAACGAATCTATATTGTCATGACTCAAATGTCATCTTCCTTGTCTTCAAATTGATTATTTCATGTTTTTAAATTGCCCAATCCAATCCAAGCAATGTTGAATAAGGTGTTATTCCATCCACTATTTCTATCACTTCGAAATAGACTTTAGTGTGCACTCAATCTAGATCTACTGTCACACCCTTTAGCCTTCCAATTAGCAAAACCTTTTTCTTGATTTGCTAGTTTCAATTGAACAAGTGAATATCCTAATGTAGGATCTCCCTGTACATTTCCATGTATTCTTGGGTAAAACATTTACTTCAGATCCTAAATCCAGTATAATATCCCCCATGTTCAAATCTCCAATGTTGGCATTCAGTCTGAACTCTCTACTTGTCCTCCTCCTTGTATGCAAGTGATTAACTGTTTTATGTTCTAGATTTCCATCTACGCCTGTGTTACATGTTTCTAACATATTCCATAATACTTTAATAGATGATGGATCATTTAGTATTTTAACACAGGATTATAGAAAATCATTTATGGTACTTACTTGTCCTAGGGGTTGTGCTTCATTAGTGTGATCCATTGATGAAGGAATATTGTACGTTGGTACATCATGAGTATGTTGTGCAGTTGATGTAGATGAAATGTCTAGCTTCGAGAATTATTGTCTCTCTTTCTTGAATAACGCCTTTTCATTTTTCTCATCAAACTTCTTTTCTGGCTCGACATTCTTCTTCACCCATTGGTGTTGTGCTGGATCTTGTCTTACTGTTTCATCTCCTGTCTTAGCTCCTCTATGCATAGCATGTTGATATTTATTCCATCATACCTTGCTTCTACAAAAATCCATTGAACATTCTGATTGTTCTGATTTATCTTTTCTTGGATCTTCCCCAATAGTGTCGAACAATATTTTGTGTCATGATCTGATGCATGACAATGCATACATGTTGCATGTGGAAGTGGACATTCTCTTGCATAGTGTCCTAGTTGTTGACAGTTATGGCATACCACTGGTCCATTTCCTCTTCCAAATCCTCCTCTTCCTCATCCTCCACCTCTGTAACAAGCTTGATCTCCTTGCAGGGAGTTGTACTGAGGTACCTGATTATACTGCGCAAGATTATACTGTGGTTGTGTGGTATTGTACTTCGGTTGTGCAGTGTTATTTTGTTGTGGCATAGTGTTATATGGTGTTGGTACTTTGTTAAATTGTGGTGCATATTCCCTATCATCATTTCTTACTGCACCCTATATGTGTTTGATGTTATTTCCCTCATTAGCTCCATTGTCCTGCAATCTTTGTCATCATGGCCCACTGACTTGCAAAATTTACAACGTGAACTCCTAGGAATTTCCTGGTATTTCTGTATCATTGGACAATGGTATGGATCATGCTCCTATGTCTTACAGACCTCACACCATATTCCTCCTATTTGCAGTGGGTTTGGCAGTCCTATTGGCATGTACTATGAAAAAGTTGGGCATTCATTATTGTGGTTTCCTTCTGTCCTACATGTGGTACACCAAACATCTTATCTTTTTTCCTTACTCCTATTTTGGTTTAATTGAAATGTTAGATTCTTCAGGTCCTCCTTCATCTCCTCTATTGTTGGATCTCTCTTCTGGTATTGGTTCTCTTCTGGTTGTAAGGATGCATGTAAAGCCTCTGCCTGAGTTTGAAACTTCTACTGTCTCAAAGGGTATTTTAAGTCTGGTTGTAGGGAATTCACAAATAGGTGTCTATGTTGCATATCTGTCATGACATAATTCAACTTTTCCTTTAGTTGTTTGAATCTCTGGTCAATATCCAAGACATATTCCCTTGGTTTCTTTCTGATCTCTATGATCTCATTCATGTACTAATCCTTTGATCTAGGCTTTTGGAATTCATTTATCAACAACTTCTTGATATCCACAATTGTTCTGGTCGTTCTTGGTGGATTGTTTGTAGCTAAGCTCATGTACCAATCCAATGCGCAGTCTCTTAGTGTGATAACCAACTGCACAAGTTTTGTATCCTCATCCGTGATCTATTTTTCTCCCTAGATATTTTTCACAAATGAGCAAGTGCTTCTCAAGGTCCTCAGATGCCTCTCCCTTGAATCCTGAAAACCTAATGGTGGGATCATGTCCTACCATCATGAATGATGAGATACTACCTCTATGTGATGTAGATCCTTGACTAATGCTTCCTAAACTAGCTGCACCAATTGTCGCTCCCTGTGTAGATGTACTTCTTGTTGTGTTTCTTCCAATGAAATTTGGTTTTCTAAATGGTGGTGTTCTTTCTAGTGTATTAGTCACACATGGGTTTATGGGTTCCACACTAATACTAATATGGTTAGAATTTATGCCTTTGGTTCCTTCCCTTGGACCTCTTCTCTTCCTTTCATATGTCGCGTGTATGATTTCCTCAATATGCTCCACAACGCAGAGATCCTATACCTCTTCTTCATCACTTTCCAAGCCTTCCCTCACGTCTATGGCTCTCTTCTTATTGTTCATCTTGTATTGGTAGGGAGCTTCATTGCACATTCTTCCAGTTGTTTCCATGATCTTATTGATATATTCTTCATCCATCATGATTGGGTCAATGGCCTCCTCCTTATTTCCTTTATCCATATCTTTCTCCATTTCTTCAACTCTTTTTAGTGCTTCCCCCCTTCCCCCATGCACGTAGGGAAGTTTAGTTGTCTATGCCATTGTCATTACACCTTTTTTATACAGTAAACTCTTGATGGAAGTATACAACGATTTGATATACCTACCTCTAGTTCCCTTCAGGAACTCTTTCTCTGCTACGCTGTAAGACTTTGCAGCATCTACTGCAAATTCTGGGATAAATCTTGCAACAATGTTGTCTAACTAGAAATATATTGTGCACGTAAATTTATTGTCAACTTGTTGTAACTATGCAATCTGCACATAATTCCACTATGGCTATCTGATCCTATTTGTAGGGTGGTCTTCTTTCAACCTCAATATCCAATCCTACAACACATGTGAGAAATCACATAAAAATACTTCATGCAAGTCGTTGAATACGTACTTGTCCAAATATTTGCACAGTGTTAACTTTGGGTTTCTAAAATCTTTTTGCACAAATTCCATCTCCTTTTTTTTCAACCAACTCTCGATCTCCAGCTTCATTGGGTTCCATGGTATAAACATCCCATTTTATATTCTCATTGTTTTTAACGTTTTCTCACTAGATCTGACAGCCTTCTCATGATTCTTCAACAAATCTCATTCACTCAATCCCATTATGTTCCAAATGACAATGAAACCATTTGTTGGTTACTTAACTCTTGCTACCATTCTGGGGATGACCTAGGTTTATATCTGCTATGGTTTCCAAAAATCCCCCCCCTAAAACTATCGACCCTCCTGGTAAACCAAAAGGAAACACAACACACAGAATGCATTACATAGTCTCACCTGAGATAGTTCTTATGGGTGGCTACAATGCTTAGGTGCTTGCAGCCTAGGAATGAGTGGGGATCTAGGATTACACTCTAGGATCTTCATTTGTTTACTCTAACATTCACATTATATTTAATCTGTCATTCTTATTCATGCATGTAAAATAACAGATCTAACTAAGTCATTCATGCATTTTTCTAACATCTAATCATTGACAGTAAAGGAAATACAAAGTATTCAATCAAATATCACATGATATACCATGGTTCAACCCTCCTGGGCTATGTCCACAAATATTTGGCTTCTCTTCTCTTTTATTATGGTGTTTCCAAAACTATAGCGTCGTGTGCATTACAATTCTCCTCAGACAGGTCCATATCTACAATGAGGCAGACTATATCACACCAGGATTCTCATCTTGTGATCTAACCCTCAATATATTCCTTATTTCCTGTCCCCAGCTCAATGACTTACAAAAAAAATCAGATTTACAGTCATTTTTTCTTTAAACGACATAGTAATAATGACCAATCAAAAGAGAAAAACCCCGACCTAGACCTCTTAGGTACCTACTTATACATGTTTTTGTCTTACCATCCATTACATATTCTTACCAAAACCCTAACTCTAGCATGGTTAGGTCTTATTGCATGTGTCCCTCACATTCTTTTCTCCTCTGCATGCGTATTCACCTTGGACGTGTTGCTTTTCCTATGTGTTGTCTTTTGCTTCTTTGTGATTTATTCTCCAAAATTAGTGTTTTCTCCAAAATGGGTATGTTCCCAATAGGTGGCTATCAACTCCACATCATCTACTTTCAGTGATATTTCCATTGGTTTTCTGTGGGCCTTCTCCTTCTTTGTGGAGCCATTTTCTTTCTCCCCTATTCTCTTTTTTTGGGCATATGATGACTCAGATGCCTCTAAAATATGTGTATCCATGTCTGCATCCTGCCCAATTTCTTCCTCCACAATTTTCTCCTGTGTATATTTTCCTATTTCTTCAATGCACACCTGCTCTGTTGTTTCCCTTGGTGCATGTTTTATGCGCAGTGGGTTCCTTGTAGAACCATGATGTGATTTATGTTGTGTCCTCATTTTCTTTTGACTGGGGCTGCTTGCCCCCATTGGACCTTTTGCCATCTTCTTCTTCTTACTAGCAACATTCCTATATATCTATTGCACAAGGACTGTTATACCCTGCATCTGCATTTATACTGTTGGCACTTTTTTAGGATCATTGGAACTTTCCACTCCCCAGACCACTCCTTGACCTCCATCTGGATGTCTTTCATTGTCACAAAGTAACTCAGTTGTATACACTCCTTGGTTGGATCCCTCTTTTCCTGTAGCCACATGCTATGGTGCGGTGCTTGGAAATTGTATATCTATCCAAACTCCTCGACAATTTCTGGCGAAATCCTCCATGTGTCTGCTAACCTGTTCTATATCTCCACCAAGTACAGAGTGAATACGTCATTTTTTATCTTCTTTTCCTTTGGGTCTTTTTTTCCTTGAAGAGAATTTTAGCGGGTTGTGCCACACTTTATTGTCCTCTACAGGAACATATTGTATGTTAGTTCTTTCCAACCTACTGATGCAATGAGGATGAGTAACCATGAGTAGTGGAAATCAGAGCCCCAATCATGTGTTTCTTGGAAATCCTCTAAGAACCCATTAAGTAGATAAGGGGCCCATCTCATCGAGATCCCCTTCACGCACTTCGTTGCATCTGCTACCACTCCTGTGGGTACTTCCTCCTTTATGCACTTGCACATTAATTTTCAACCTAAGAGACTTGTCACAAATCTCATTGCAGGGTCATTGATGTCACTAATCCTGATTCCCCTATTACCTCTCTCCATGCCATACTTTTCCTTGATTTCGTTGGAGATGGATTTTTCTTTTGTTTTTCCCTCTAAATACTACTATGGATTCTCCCCATCCCTGGGTAGTTGCATGATTGTTGCAATTAAATAAACGTTGATAGGCACTCACCTATCCATCCATAGAATTCCTCCATGCACCCTTTCTAGGAGTTTCTTCACACATCCATTGATGTGTTTACCACTCCCAAAGTGCACTATATCTAGTAAGTTCATTATCCCCATGTTGTAGAGCCCTAGGATCCACTGCACAGGCTCCAACAGTGGCACACCTAATGGGCCCTCTCCCCTACTCTCCAAATAGTTTTGTGGCACCAAATATGGGAATTAGACTGTGTCTACTACATCATGATTAGATTATTTGATGGTATCTACTCCTCCCATCATCTCATCCTCGACCTTCACTCCCTTGGGGATATTTTTCATCATGATTACCAATTCCACCTATGTGCGTGATATTCCTTCCACACTGCTCTCTTCTCGCACCTTCTTCTTCCCTTTTGGGGACGACAACCCGACCTCTAGTATGACCTGGTGCTCTGTTTCATTCTTAGATTTTGGCTCTATTTTTGGCTCTAGGACCTACTACACTGAATCTATGGCTTGTTCTTCCTATTGTGCCCCTTTTCGCCTAGACGTGTCAGATTTTGTTCTCTCTACATCCTCCTTCGGTTGCCCATCCTCATGTGTTGGGATTTGTTCCTCCTCCACATGTGTGGTAGTAGGATCATACTCGAGTGTGTGAATCTCATCCACTTCTACAGCTGTGGGCATCTCTTGCATCCTTTTTTTTATCACTTGAGCACTACTTCTTGTGTTTCTCCTGGTTCTACTTGGCGCTCTAACTCTCGGTGGTGACATTCTGCTGAATTCAATCTAATGACCACAAATATCCACTTGTTTTTATCACTTCTCACCTTCTCATTTTCAACTCTCACTCTTCGTTCTTATCCTTAGTGAAAAAAATGTAAATGACCACATTTCCCCCCTTTTTCGATTTTATAGTGGGATGGTGAAATGACAGTTGTTCCACACTGACATTTTTCACTTTTTCTCTTTTTCCTGCGCACTCCAGTTTTATACCTGTCAACTATTTTTCTGTGCATATTGTTTTCAACACTGTTTTTTCTGTGGTGCACTTGTTAATGCTAACAATTCTATTACATCAAAACCTCTAGTTTTCTCCTATATTTTTGTCTTTTTGTTACCTTTATTCTTTTTATGGATTTTTGTCTTTCTTCTAACATATACTATATACAATATGTACAATCATACCTTCTCTCTTTGTTTTCACCTTAGGTTGTTAGGTCAGCTGTCTTGATACATTTTCAGTCGACTTCCATTCACTAATCCTCTGATATTCTTCCTTGCAAGATCTTTCAATTGCATAACACCTCCATTTATGATGGCCTCTACCTAATAAGGCCCTAACAAATGAATTTTGAAATTCCCAGGGTGTTGTAGATACCTGTTGTCATAGAGGAGAACTAGATATCCTTCCTTAAATATTTTCTTCTTTATGTGCCTATCATGCAGTCTTTGTCTTATGCTTTATGTACCTCTTGGTGAAATCCTGATAAATTGTTTTCTTCTTTCATCTCCATCAACTGATCCAATCTTTCCTGCGAAACACCTTCTTCTGTCATTTCAGTGATTGTTGCAATGCGCAGACTAGGTATTAAATAATACAATGGAACCACTGCTTCCTGCCCATACACCAGTCTGAATGGTGCCTGTCATGTAAGATTCTTGCATTTAGTCCTGTAATCCCAAAATACTATTGATACCTTCAAATCCCAATCATCCCTATTCACATTGCAAATCTTTATTAGTGCATTCTCTATAATCTTGTTAAAGGCTTTTACTATACCATTTTCCTAGGGATGTTAAGGTGCGATCTTCTAATAGTATATCTCAAATTATTTTGTGATAGATATGATTGTACTTTTAATAAAATGAGTTCCTTGATCACTCAACAAAATTCTAGGATATCCAAATCTGGTCACCACGTTCTCAAAGAGAAATCGCGTTGCAGTTTCTGTACTATATTCCTTCACTAGGGTTTCTTCTTCCCATTTGGTTAAATATTATGTCACAGTGATGATGTATCTGGCTCCTGATCTCCCTGCTATTCGATTAATGGGTCCAATGAAATACACAACCCATTTATCACATACCTGTAAAGTTGCTTGGGGCATAAGTGGAATTTCATCCCTTCTGGATGGTTTCCCCACCCTCTGATAGACATCGCAGGTCTAACATTATTCCTTTGCATCCTTATGTACTTTAGGCCACCATAATCTTCCACGCAACACCTTCTGTGTTGTATGATTTCCTGCATAGTTCCCTCCATCTATCCCTTCATTTTCTTCTACTAACACCATGGAGCATTCATTCTCCATCACACATCTTCTTATAATTCCATCTGCACCTAGATTGTATAAATGACCTACAATCAACTGATAGTCTGTAGCACACACTACCAACTATTTTTTCTGTGCGAAATTAATTTCCTTAGGAGCCATTCCTGTGCTGAAAAATCCAACAATGCCAGCAAAATAATCATCAACAATCTAAACAAAAAATAAGTTAGCATCAAGAAAATTCTCCTCCAAGTTCTTTGGCTCCTCTCCATTAGTAATTCTTGACAAATGATTTCGTCCTACATTCAGCTTCCCTGGTTTTACTATGATTTCAAAATCATATTATTGAAACAATAACAACCATCTATAGATCCTTCCCCCCAACAATGGATTTTTAAATAGGTACATCAAAGAAGAATGATCTTTAAACATCTTAAAATGTTGACCCAATAAATAATGTTTGAACTTCTATAAGGCATATACCATAGCCATACCTTGCCTTTCTGTAGTATTATAGTTCTGCATAGACTCATATAAATTTATACTAGAAAAATATATTGAGTGATCAATGTATCCTTCACCTGGTTATGCCAAAATTGCTCCAAATGCAATGGATTAAGCGTCCACATGCACATGAAATTATTTTTTCCAATCTAGAAATCTCAAAATTGGTGATGTCACCATATTCTCCTTCAATATGTCCAAGATCTCTTGGAATTCATCGTTCCATTGAAACCTAATGTATTTATTTAGTAATTTCTCCATGGTTGCAGTAATCTTTGCATAACCCTTTATAAATTTCCTATAGTACCCTGTGTGGCCCAATGTTGCTCTCAACCGGTGCACTAAATTTGGTGGTGGTAAATTGACAATAACAACAATCTTTGCAGGGTCTATTATCAAGCCTTGTTTGCATACAATGTGTCCAAGTAGGATGCCAAACAGTGTACTGGATATACATTTCATAATGTTCAAGGAAATCTAACATTGCCTACATATTTCTAACATTAACCTCATAATTTCTACATGGTCCTTCAATAAACTGAATATTTTCCAATCATCTAGATAAACTTCTAAAACTTTATGTATAAAATCCTTGAATGCAATTACTACTACTCTAGAAAATATTGTTGGTTCATTCTTCAAACCAAATGGAATTATTGTGTACTAGTATGACCCCCACTATGTTGCAAATGTGGTTTTGTATCTGTCCTCTGAAGCAATTCTGATTATCGTAACCTGAAAATCCATCTATGAAGGAGTAGACTTCCTATCCTCCCACATTCTCTAAAAAATCGTCTGTAAATGGAGTGGGAAAAGGATCATGCATAAATGCATCATTTAATTTTTTTAGATCCACACATATCCTAATCCCTCCAATACTCTTCTCATGGACCACCATTGGACTAATCCACTCTGATTCTTCCACAGGCTCTATGATTCCTTACTCTAGCATTCTGTCAATTTATGCCTTAACCTTCTTCTTATAGATGGGGTTTAATATGTATGGTCTCTGTCTCACTGGTCTTCCATTTGGTCTGAGGGGTATCTTCATCTCTCCAATTTCTCCTACTACCCCTTTAATCTATGAAAATGTGGTTGGGAATAAGTAACTATATTCATGCAGTAATTAAGTTATCTTTTCCATTGTCTCATTGTCCCAGTAATATCCAATGTTGGTTATCTTGGGTTTCTCTTTAGTCCCAATATTTACCTTCTTAATCCTCATTGGTGTAGTAAATTATTCTGATTGTAACTGAGGTCCCTCTAACACTCTTTCTCTGTCCCCTTCTATTATTTGTATTTCACGTGGGTTGTCTTCTACTTCTTCATCCTCTGCAACCTGATAACAATAAACTAATTGTTCAAGTGTTTATTTTCCGTAGTCACTGTCTACTGTCACTATATCTACCCCATATTCTTCAAATATATTCTTTTTCATCAATTGTAATTCCATTTCCACCCATGGATTCTCACTTTCAAATTCAAAGTTATTAATAAATTTTTGTTTCACTATGCCCCAACACACAGTTTCTCTACGCAGTTCCTGCTCCTTGTACCAATTTCTAGGTATTCCTTCCAATGTATGAAAAAAATAATGCATCCATTACCCTGGTGGTACCAATATCTAGTTAGTGACACAATCGTTTATATGATGTCTTGTGTTCCCTCTTCCATCATACTTCTGTAAGGTTTTTTCCTACCGACTCCTACCAAATCTTATGCACATCAATCGCTTACATTGATACTAGTCCTGGATTACCTCCTTATGCACACCCCACCATCGTGCATGTGTGCCCCTTAGTGATATATCCAACGCTAGTAATATCTAACTATCCAAAACCTCTAGTACAAACTCTGTCAAGAATTTTTCTAAATTGTCCTCTTCAGTAAATGTGGGAAATTGTCTTAATTCTATCCCAACCCATCTTACTGCACGTGTAACTCTAGTGCACCTCCTAGTAGAGACTTCATGCAATATTTGTTTCCAATTTTCTACTCCAGTATCCGAATCTAACATATCGGAATTAACACTCCTCCAACTGAGTACTCCATCTGCAATTGGATTCACATAGTTTTTTTCTCATGTAATATTCCTATACAACTGGTTGACATCATCCTCTAGAACATTGTCAGGCATAGGTTCTACATATATTTCTCAATATGAGGGATCTAAAGGAGCTACTACCCTAAAGTTCCCAGCTTCAAATATCATCTTTCTAGTCTTCAAGTTAATTATTTCCTGATTTTCAAAGGCCCAATGAATTCCCAATAGTGATGGAAATGGTATAGACTCATCCACCATATCCATTACTTCAAAATATGTTGTGGTGTGCACACCATCTAAATGGAATATTGTATTATTCAATATATCTATGGGAATCACTCTTTGTTGGTTTTCTAACTTCAATTGGATATTGTAATATCCTAGTGTAGGTTCTGACATTGCTTCCCAAGTATTTTTTGGAAAAATGTTGACATCTGATCCTAAATATAAGATAACATTTCCCATATTAAAGTCTCCTATATTTGAATTCAATCTAAACTCTCTTCTAGTTCTTTTCTTTCTATGGACTTGATTGAACTTATTTGGTTTTGTTCCTATACCTTCTTCTATACTATATTTCTCAAGCATATTTTTAAACAAATCCATGACATTCTTATCATTGAGTAATTTAAAGCAAGATTCCAGGAAATTATTTAAGTTACTTACTTTCTCTGTTTTCCCCCCTTTGTAAGTATGATCCAAAGACTGAGGCATATCAAAAATAGGATTAGGATACCTCTACACAGTGTTTGATGTGGATGCTTATTTCTCCTTCAGGAACTCCTTATTTTCTTCCTTGAAATTTTTTTTCTCCTTATTTTCATCGAACTACTACTGTGGTTGAGTGTTCTTATGAATCCAACACTAAGATTCCTTCTTCCGATCCTGTGCATCTTCTCATGTCTTCACTCTTGCTCTAGTCACTATATTTATGTTCCTCCTAGGATTAGTTATTTCTATAGCAATCCCCTGAGCATTATGGTTTTTTATATTCCTCTTTTCCTGGATCTTTGTCATTAACTTTGGGCACTCTTTTGTCACGCGATCCTTTGCGCGAAAGTACATACATGTTGTTTCTAGTTGAGGACAGTCTTTGACATAGTGTCCTTTTAGATGATAATTATGGAAGATAATAGGCCCTCTACCTCTACCCATTCCTTCTCTTCATTTTCCTCTGAATCCTCCTATGTTCCCCTGTGGATCCATGTTTTGTTGATGATACTGTGGTGCCTGATTATACTGGGGGTTTTTTGAAACTATGACATTGCTTGAAATTGTTGTGCATTTCCAAACTAAGGTGAATTTTTTCCTTCTATCAAATTAATATGCATATTGTATGCATATGAGGTTCTTTCCTTCATTAACTCTAGAGTTATACAAAGTTTTTCTTCATGGCTCACTGATTTACAAAATTTACAGAAAGTACTCTTTGGTTTTGTCTTCTACTTCTACATCATAGGACAATGATAAGGATCATGCCCATGTGTCTTACATATTTCACACCAAAGCCCTCCCATAGGCAAATGATTTGGTAGTCCTACTCTCAGATACTGCACAAATGTCGGACACTGATTCTTGTGATGTCCCTCTGATTTGCACAGGGTACACCACATTGCTTCTCTTTTCTCCCTATTATTTTTCTGGTTCAACTGCACTATCAAGTTCTTCAGATCTTCTTTCAACTCCTCTATGGTTGGATCTGTCTACTTATATTGATTCTCCTCTAACAACATCGCTACTTGTAGTGCCTCTTCCTGGTTTTAAAATTTATGTTGTCTCAATAGATATTTAAAGTGTGGTAACATAGAATTTATAAATAACATTCTATGTTGCATGTTGGGATTGGGATACTTCAGTTTACCTTTCAATGTCTTGAACTTCTGATCAATGTCCCATACAGATTCTCCTAGTTTTTTTATAACCTCAATCATATCATTCATAACCCGGTCCTATGATTTTGGTCTTTGAAAATCAATGATCAATTCCTGCTTGATCTCTATTATTGTTCCCTGTGTACCTTTTGGATTTTTTACTGCTAGACTCATATACCAATCTAGTGCATGGTTTCTGAAAATTATTTCTAATTGTGCTACTTGTGTTGCCTCATCAGTGAATCTTTTCACTTCCCATATTCACACACGAATAGGTGCTTGTCTGGGTCTTGTGATCCATCCCCATGAAAATATGGTAATATTATCATTGGATCTATGCCTGCCATTGTCGAATGTGTTGTACCTGCTCCACATGGTACTACTATCTGTGTGTTGTTGTTCGAACTTGATCTCCCACTGGTGTTGCTACTAGTACTTCCAATTGTACCACTACCTATAATTCTACCAGTACTTCCACTTATACCCTCACTTCTAGTATTATCTCCTATCTTCTTTTGACCATCAGTCACTGGTTCTCTAAACAATTCTTTCTTTGCTGATGTGTTAATTGTACATGGGGATGTAGGTTCAACACTGATTTAGATCTAGATAGGGGTATCTACTTCCTAATTGGATCCCGATCCTCTAGTATTTATTTCATATGTGGTGAGAAATATTTCTTCAATGTGCTCCATAGCACGAAGATCCTTTACCTCTTCCTCATCAGTCTTCAATCCTTCCCTCTCGGCTACTGCTATTTTCTTCCTATTGAGCTTATACTTGTAGGGTCTTCCATTGCACATCATTCTTTCCTTCTGCATAATTTCCTGGATCTCCTCTTGATCCATCATAATAGGATATCTCTCATTACTATGATTTTCTATATCCATTTCCCCCTCCATCTCATACCTTCCTCAAGTTTCCCCTAACTCTGCCATGCACATAGTGTAGTTTAGCTATCTGATTCCATAGTTAATACCCCTTTATCATGAAACAATATCTTTATCGAAGCGTACAACGATTTGATGTACCTTCCCCTTAGGCCCTTAAGAAAATATTGATCTTCTACATTGTAATACTTTAATGTATCTACTGCAAACTCGGTGATATACCCCATTACAATGTTGTATAGCCATAAATATACTGCGCGCGTGAATTTGTTATTTACCCTTTTCAATCGCGCAATACTCTCTTCTATCCACTCCACTATTATAACTCTATTTTTTGGATGGGTATCATTGAACCATGTTATCCACTCCTATAATAGCATGGGAAACTCACTAAAGAAACTCACATGTATTTCACTGAATATGTATCTCAACAAATATTGTATCAGCTTAAACCTAGAGCTTCTATTATCTTTATGGGAAAACTCTAGTTCTTGTATTGTTAACCATTTTTCAATATCCTATTTCATGGGGTTCCAACCTAAAAACATCCTCTTTCTTAATCCCTTGTGATAGAATGTGTGATACATCCCTCTCAATCTAATCTTTCGAAATCCAACCGAAAACAAAACCATTGTTGGGTTTAATATGGGTTGACACAGGTTCAAACTACAATATTACCAACAACCCCTTCTACCATTGGCCCTTCTGGATACCAGAAGGAAACACAATGCATGAGGTGCACTGCACATTCTCACCCGAGATGGCTTCTATGGGTGGCTGCAGGAATCAGATGTCTATAGCCCGGGGATGGGATGTGTTTCTCTCAGAGGAATTTAACCTACTCATTGTTAACCTTCAAACCCTCATCAGATCTCACTCCATACCACTGTCACAACTATCTTAATAATACTTCAGTAACCATCATAACCGCATGTTTTCATATAATTTTTTTATCTATTGTAACACAAGATTATGATACAAACACTCACTATAACATTTATTTGTTTAGTACTATTTTGCAAATTCCATTATCTTATTCTTACTGTGCAGTGTTCATTCCTTTATCATATAACATATTCATCATAAAAACTCATCAAATAAAATACAATCATAGACACTCCATACAGTCACATAAAACATAGATATACTATGGTTCACCCCCCTGGTTCTATGCCCACAAAGATTTGTCGCTTGGGCTCTTTATTCATATTCTCTGCAAATCCATTTCTACGCGCTATACAATTCTTCCACCATTAAATTTGTTCTCCACAGATCGCAACAATTCTCACAACACTGAGAACCTTTTTACTCTCCCAGTAACAGACTGTCTAAAGAGGCTAACTCACTACTTGCTAACAACAACAAAAAGGAAAACAACCCTCTCATCATCCTGATACATTCTACTTATACAAAACTGGGAAAAATCCCTTCCAAAAACCCTAACCCTAAGAAAATTAGGTTTGTCCACTTTCTCCTTGAATTAATCTCGGTTGGTCCTTGAACCAACCATTGCTCCAACTCAATGGTTGTCCACTTTCCAAATGCTTCACAACATTTTTTCCACTTTGTAATATCTTTTCTTGGCGCTACTTTTTCCTCTTTTTCCTGAGTCGTTTTTCCTCTATTCCCGGCGTGCTCCCCTATTTTCCAGTGCTTCTTTAATTCCTTAAACTTCTTCAATTTTTCCCAAAATTGTCCTGCACCAACAGTTAGCATATAAAATAGCATAATCCATTAACATACATGACAAATACGCCCATGGAATAATAATTCAAATATTTACAAGATATCAATTGGATGAGAAAAGAGTATTTCTATTAAAATAATCAACATAAGTATATAGGTGACAAAATTTTGTGTGGGCGCATCTCAAAACCGAGAAACTAAGTCCCTCCAACTGGGCCTCCACCACTTCAATCCTCCACCAAAAGAAAACTCATATAAATGAGACAATGAGGTTCTCCTCACAAATAAGGAAGAGATTGGGGGCTGAAAAATGAGTTCATAATTTTAAGGATAAAGGGATGCAGACTCAATGTGAAGTGAAATTTCTCTAGAGTATCTTTGCTCTCAAAAGTTGAATTATCCTCCTTTCCATAACTTGTATATGGCTCAATTTATAGCCTTCAAATGAAACTGAAGGGATGAGTTAGATCATTTATAGTATATGGAAGGTCAAGGACCGTGGATCTCATGACATGACATGGAAACCTGACATAATTTTTAATTTTGAGCACCAAACTCGATGTATGTGGGTTGTAGTGGAGCAACCTGTGTATATGCATGCCATATAACTGGTAGGGTGTGTGTATGTGGAAAAATGTGTTTTTTTAGATCTGGATGGTAAAAAAGGGGACTTCAAGTTTGCATAGGGAAATGGAAAGGCCATCCAAGCAATTTGCATGGGGTGAGGTAAAATTTTCTATAACAATACACATTTTAAAGAGCTTTTCTCTGTTTTGGGATTTCATGGATATTAATTTAGTATTTTTTAATTGAAAAATAAAAGTTTCATGGTATTGGGAATTTATTTGCAGTAAGAAGTAAAAGATCTTCTCTCATTTCCTTATATAGAATTCATTGAAACAAAATATTTTGCATTTCATTCTTTCTAAATGGTTTTGGAGTCGA
>JZKD02S0284884.1:959801-981849 GCA_000966675.3 Picea glauca | reverse complement strand
AAGTGATTCTCATGCTCTTCCTCCGACTTAGAATAGATAAGTATGTCATCCAAGAACACAATGACAAACTTATCCAAATAATTTATAAATATGTCATTCATTAAGCACATAAAGAAAAATGTTGCATAGGTCAGTCCAAATGGCACCAATACAAATTCATTATGCCCATACATGGTTCTAAAATATTTCTTACTGATGTCTTCTTCCTTTATTCTCACCAGGTGATATCATGATCTCAAGTCTATACTTGAAAATATATTTTCTCCTCTTAGATTATCAAAAAGTTCATCAATTCTCGGTAGAGGGTATTTTTTCTTAATAGTGGATTTATTCAACTATCTAAAGTCAATACATAACCTCAATGTTCCATTCGTCTTTTTAACAAAGATTACTAGTGCTCCACAAGGTGAAACACTTGGGCGTATGTACCCTTCAAAAAAAATTCCAGCTGCATTTCTAATTCTTTTAATTTTAGTGTACTCATTTTGTAAGGTGTATTTTATATTGGGGTATATCTTGGTACTAAATCAATAGAGAAATATATATCCCTGTTTAGTGGTAATCTTGGTATTTCTTTGAAAACATCCTCAAACTCTTGCAATATTTAAAAATATTCAAGGCTTGGATATTTGGACTTTTATGGCTCATCCACATGAGTTGCATATAATTGACATCCTTTCCTGAAACATCTCTTCAATTGTAAGGTTGAAATCTCCATGATAGAAATGGGTCTTGGAATTCCTTTTACAATGCTTTGTTTTCCTTCTTCATCAAGACCTGTAAATGTCTTGTCATGACAATATAGGACATCATGATGGTTTTCAAACCAATACATTCCAATTATGATATCATAAGATCCTAATGGTATGATATTCAAATAAACATTAGTATTCACTCCATTTAGATTTATTGGACAATCTTTGATAGTCTCATTGATCATTCTTTTGGTTCCAGTGGTTAAATGAACCAAACTTGTTTTTTCAAGATTCATTTTCTTCAAATGAAATCCCCCCGCTACTTTAGGATCAATGTTACTATGGATTTATCCTGAATCAATTAAAATAGAAACAAGATGATTATTGATCTTACCTTCCACCTCAATTATATGGGATTGGTGTTCTGCTTGATGATCTTATAAGGATGCATATATTCTTGGAATATTTTTTCCCATGTATTATACTGTAGTAGCCTAATGGATGTTGTGTAATGTCCTCATACTGTATTCTATGTGAGGGAACTCCTTGTACATGTGATGTTCTTTACATCCCCAACATTTTATTGGTGATATTCCCCTTTTTGCAAGGAGTCTTCCCTCTTGTATTCCTTCTTAGCAGAATAATCTTGTTGATTTGTATTAGGACTATTTCTGTTGAAAGGAGGTTTGAATCCCTTCCTTCTTTGATAATATTTATCCTTCTTATTATCCTTCCAAGACTTCTACAAGGATTATCTTCCCTTTCCTTTCTCATACAACTACTTATCCTTTCTAATGGTCCCTCTCAAATTTTTGGGCTCATCATACTGAATTTTGTCTTTATAGAAATATGGAATTTCATTTAGAAACCTCTTTATCTTCACCTTTTCATCCTTGATAAACCCCACATGCTTCAACAATCCCAAGAAATTATTTTCATATTTTCCCATGGTCATGCTCCCCAACCTGATTTCAAATAACTATTGCATCTTATTTTCATAATAGTTCTCTGAAAGATACTCCTTCTGAAAATATTTCTTGAAATGCTTCCAAGTAATCCTTCTCTCATTATTGTGCTCAACTTGATTCAACTAATTCCACCACATAGAATCTTTTCAATGTAAAAGGTATGTGGAAATCCTCGCTTCTAGGTTAAATGAGTAGTTGTAAAACTAAAAATATTTCTTGATTCCAAGAAACCAAGATTCAACATCATCTTCCCTTTCTATTTCACCATCTTCCCTTTCTATTTCACCATCAAAGGATGTTTTCTTAAGCTTCCGAAGATTTCCTTGCAAACTTTACAACTAATATCTTCTTCTTTGATGCCTAACAAGAGACACTTTTGGACTACTCCTTGAACCTTCAGATGCATAAAACTTCCTAGTTGATTAAGGAGGTGACTGGTGTCTATGATTTCTACTAGCACTTGTTTAGTGACTGGGTCTTCTATAGTTATCTCTTCTTCCATAATGTCTACCTTACTCCTCATGTATTGAGTTTGATTCATTCTTTTCTTTTCTCTGCAACTGATTTAGGATTTGCATCATTTGAGAATTTACTTGATTCTGCTCCTCATGTTCTCTCATTATCCTCTCTATAAATCCCTACTTCCATTTTGAGACTTCTTATTGTCTCTACCAATTCTGATTGTTCCACTCTGCTCCTATGTCCATTAGATTTTGTCTCATCATTACCCACACTGATATTTTGACCTTTGGATTCTCTCTCATGATTGTAGGATCTTTATGTATCCTCCATGAATCTTGTATGTAGTCCTGGAATTGAATTGATATTCTTATTCCTATAATTCTGGAAAATGTGCAAGCAACCATTTTATTAGAATTATACATATTATAAGAAAAATTGTTAATTAATGTATAGGTTCTTCTTCTTCTCAATTTATGAAGAATTGTATCATAATTCTCCAAATTATAATAATATCAAGTTATTATCCTTTGCATAATTTTTCCAATGACTATTCGTATGCCCCAATATGATCTTTGAGATGAAATTTATGGCTTCTTGCAAAAACCATTTTCACCCCATTTATACACTTTCCCCATGGGTGCAATTTTACCGGAAGGCAAACTTCTGTCAACTACAGAAGAAAATATATCAAGAACCAATAAAAAATTTTCATTGGGAATTTATAATAATCATAATGATGAACAAACAACAACATTCATATTATCCATCTGTTAGTCCAGTAATATTATACAACAATCTGAAATATGCAACTTTGTCCTTTTAACAATTTTTTTCCAGACTAAATTTTTAGCAAAATTGACTCTCTCGATATGTGCACTTATAGAAAAACTTCACTAAACAAATATTTCTATGTTGATGAGTATGTAAAATGTTGATTAAATGCAATTTTCCATTTTTTTCACCTCGGACCAGTTTTCCTCCTCTGAACATCCCCAAATCCCCAAAATTTGGCATGGAATAGTGGATTTTGTCCTATTTTAGCATCCCCTTTCCAAAACCCTTAGGTTTTATTCAATTACTTCATAGGTTATTTCCATTTCTACCTTCCAGACTCTCTCCAAGAATTTCAACTTAATCTGGATCCCTACCAATGATTTGGACCTGAATCTTTAAAAAACAATATTTTTCAATTACTGACAAATCCAAGTAGAAATGGAAAGTGGCCTTCTCTGGAACTGTTGTATCCCTCCTTAATATGGAAAAAAAATCAAACCGTTCATCTAAATTTGACATAGTATTCTCCCGTTATGGCCAAAATAAGAAAATGGATCCATAGTTTTTTTTATTTTTTGAGACTATAGGAAAGTTTTTCCTATCTGGCAATCTGTTGGCGTGGATGATGATGTGGAACAATGGATCCACATGAGACCTTGAGAGGATTCCATGTGACCTCTCCAATCACCTGGACTACCCAATCATCCCCCTGTCATCCTTCATTTACCTTTATAATCTTACCTTCATTGTATAAATAAATAAAATACTATTAAATAGGTGGCCCCACCATACCAAATGAAACATGGAACCATCATAGTGTACCATGTCATTGATGGGGTCCACTTGCACACCTTACCTCCAGCATGCAACCCATCCCCACTCCATATCTAATGGCATTGATTGGGAGAGGATTGACGGTCGTGGTTAATATCGCATCGTTGAAGTTCTTAGGAGTTAACAACCTCCCCGTGATGCAATAATGGTTTCTCCCATGCTATGCAATGTATTCCTATTGGTTTCAAATTTACAAGATATATTTCAAAACTTCTCTCCTTGACATGTGTAGTCACTTACCAATACCACTCGTGGTTTTGGGTCATCACTCCACTGGTAGCCCTGCCATGATGGTCTACCACCCCACCACCATGACTCGCCACCCTGTCATCCTGGCCTAACACCATGACACCAACCTACCACCGTGGAAGTACAAATCATTATTTCCACATCACATGACACATGGCATCCATGTCACTGTTGATTTCATATACGAAAAATCACCAAATTTCATAATTTTTCAAATTTTTCAAGAATGCCTTATTTTGACATTTTTGTCAAGGCCGTCATGGAATTTGATAATTAAGCTTCCCTTGGCCAATTTAAATTATACTAACAACCAATTTTTTCCATGTTTTACC
This sequence comes from Picea glauca, assembly GCA_000966675.3. NCBI lineage: Eukaryota > Viridiplantae > Streptophyta > Pinopsida > Pinales > Pinaceae > Picea > Picea glauca. The sequence continues at coordinate 977,535 of JZKD02S0284884.1, read as the reverse complement.
CCTAAATATTACTGGCATCAATCAATTTGAAGAATTATCATGGAACTTGAAATGTTTTCCCAACTTTTAAAAAAAATGCATATTTCAAGATCAATGTTCAGGTGCCCAAGCACCTTCTAGCTTGGCCTCTACACAAAATGACTTGAAAATCGACCCATACGGCCCAAGAACTGCAACCAATGCTTTGATACCAATCTGTAACATACCTGGTATCAACACAACGAAAATCTTTACTCTGATACCAATCTATCATGTACAAAGTATCAGGATAATGAGACATTTTTATCTAATACCAATATGTAATGTACCCATTTCCTGGGTACCTCAAGAATTCACGTTCTTGACATATTTCCAATTTTTGTTACCATTATTTTAAAAAAATAAGCCTAATGCATGCACATGCAATTAACAAGACATGACAAATTATAAAATAAAACCATAACAGGCTATGCATAGCTTTAGCAACAAACATGCATGATATAAACAAATCAAAGAGATAATAAATACACAACGGACTAAAAAATACATATAAAACATAAAGAGTAGTTATGTTTTCAAATAAACATTCACCAACTAGTTGGAAACGTTGGACGTTCCAGCCAACCATATAAATTGATGTTCTAGCTCTCAACATCAGGTCACCCTCGAGCCAGGGCTATGAATCCACAAGGATAGGTCCTACGATGCATCTAACACAAAAAAACCAGCTATCAAGCTCTCACAATTTTCCCAACCACACAATAATCCTAGTTTACTAGCTCTCTTCTCCTTTAGCCTACAAAACCCAAAGAAATGAACCCATTTCACTGCAATGCAGTCCCTCATGTTGTTCCACCTCTTATCCAGGGCTCCATTGCTACTGGTAAAAAAATATCAATGCTGGAAACTGCAGAGATTCTCATTTGTGGAAAATTCTTTTACAACTACCATCATTCTCATGAACACATGCATCCATTCCTTTCTGGAATAATCAATAATTACTTCCATCCAGAAAACAATGGCTCTTATCTTCACACAAGTCATTCCCCATGCCCAAACCAAGAGAAAGAATGAATGGGGAACAAGTATTAATGAAATGAGTGATTAACCAAATGAACGAGGAACGAGTATCGATGAAAATGAGTGATCAAGAATGAGGAAATACAAATGAGTAACCCCCAAACAACCCAAAAGAGGGGTGTATATGATTACATGCAATTAAGCAGCATATGGCTTCCCCAAGAATATCATGTAACCACTTTTCCCCTTCTAAAACCAATATGGGCGAATAAAATACAATAAAAAATACTTAGCCCCCTATCTTCGTCCTTGTTTATCTTGCAACCAACGTTGTATTTTATTAATATATTCATTGTATTACATTTCTAGGAACTCTGAGCTTTCAACTTTATAGGAACTTCGGCCTTTCATGGATAAACAAAATAAATTATTAATATGGGCACTCAAAACCGGGGTATTACATAGGAGGATCACCACCAAATAAAAGAGACTCCTTAGAAGTGTTAATAACATGAAATGAGGGAAATAGAAAATAAAGTGTAAAAGAACAGTTGATAAAGACTTTAGCAAATTGAAGGAGAAATTAAAAACAATGACTTGACAAAGACTAGATGGTGTAGTAATGATGATGTGAGAATGAGTTCGATGACATGCTTATGTGGCTCATTATGATAAGTAGAGAGTGGATGTATGGTGACATCCTATTTTGTTTGATCTTCTAATAATTTTTTGAGAGTTTCCTAATTTGTAGGTGGGAGTATCCCACAAAAGTATTGATGACACTATAAAGCCACCTTTCCATAGTCATATGGATATCCTGATAGGACCCCACCCTACATTTCAAATGCTTCCAAAAATGTCATATCTTGAGAACATATTAGAAATATACTAGTCTACTTGGGAAGCTCGAGGAGATAGTTATAGAGGTACTAATCATGTTGTCTGAGGCATTTGTTGGGGTTTTCACACTAGCATATTGGAGAATGCTAATAAAACCTTGACTATTATAATGAGTGTACTAAGAGACATTGAGAAAGGTTCGATGACATTGCATGTTTAGTGAATAGATTGTGGATATATAGAATATACACAAGGCCTATATGGGGAGACATCTGGAAACCCCTAGCATGCCTATGAGGATATATCTGGTTCAAGCTTGGCGATCAGGTATAGATCAAGGAATAAGAGAAATAAAAAATATACACATGAGGAGTTGGCCAAAGACATGCATGAATAGAAGAATTACATGTGGTGGCTAAATAGGAAAGGAAAAATAAAGCCAAGATACTTGAACATGAAGAATTAGTCCAATAAGGGATACATTAATGGGAAAAATTACAGGAACGAGCATCTCCACTGATGAGAAACTTGGGATAAATTGAAGAATGTGGACATACCAATTCATAACATAGGAAGATGATAAACACAAATAACAAAAAGAATGAAGAAATAGAATGCTCCAAACAAAACAATAAATAGAGGAGGTTTTCATGACATTCATCCTGGTAGCCCAATATAGTCTATAAATTGTTAAAGAGGCCAATAGCTTACTAATGTCATATTTTGTAGAATTGATGATAATAGAAGGGATTGATATTAAGATAATGGGTTTTCCCTTTAGGTTTCCACTTAAATTTTGTGTGTAATTTCAATGGATGTTGTTTTTATATTTGTGTATATTGCAATAAATGTTCTATTTGATTGAGTAATTATAGCGAGTTGTTGTTAAATGCCATGAGTGTGTATATTGTGTAGTATTTTAATGAAGTAAAGGACAATGTCGTTGTGTTTAATATAGTGTTGTTTTGATATTTCTTTGTCTACTTTGGTTTTCAATGGAAATCTTAGTTTTCCATGCATCACAAATTATCTAAAGAAAATATTTATTTTGTCTATATATAATAACTACTAAACTTATATATAGGGTCATAGGCACACATGTTTTTTCTTTTGGTAAGCTAGCTAGTCTTTATTATTAATATAATACAAAAAAGAGTACAATCAACATCCCTTGTGGATTTCCATTGTGGAAACCAAGACCATAGGGGTAGTAGCATAGTAAATCATATGTTCTATCATAGTTTGAATGAAAAAATTGAAGACATTGTAATAACTATTTTTCTTTCCTACAATATTCTATCAACCAATAATAAAATAATAGAAAACAAGAGGAGGAATGATGCTCTTTCTTAGCAATAGTAGTGTAAAGGGTGAGGATACTAACCCTAGATATTATTTTTTACTTTGGATTTTCCCATTCTATGGCCTGTTGGTCCTTGTTCATCTTCCACCAAAATAGGATTAGATCGAGAAGTTCCACACACGTGGATTGATTCAACACATTGCATATGAGACCTATGAGAGTTTGCTATAGAAGCCTAAGAAAATCCAATTTAAATACCTTATTACTAAGAATGTCAAACTTTTGTTCCAAATAGTGAAGCTTATCTCAGATGGCAGAATGAGGGCACCATTCTCCTCAATGATATGAGCATTGAGGAACTTATTGAGTTAGTAGAGTTCTATTAGTTTGGCAATTTTAGTGTCCCTAGTTTGAGAGAATCTACAATCATAGATCCACTCCTTGAATTTTCCTTCCATCTTCTCTTCAGGGATTTGTTTTCGTTTCCATTTGACCTTTTTATCCATATCCTTAATTTCTCTCTTGATACCCTCAAAAAATTGAAGTTTGAATGCAGTAACTGCTCAAATTACATCCTTCCGAGCATGAGTGGTTTGGTGGAGTGGTTTACACATAGGTTGAGGATTGGGAGTAGCAGGGGAGAACTTGTGGGAGATTCTATGATTGATGGAAGTATTAGGGATGAGAGTAGTTGATCTCATGGTGGAAAATCTAGAGAGACTAGAGTGGATCACAAGCTTAAGCCACCCATGGGTACCACTAACTAGACTAGGAGACAAGGCAAAGGCCGACCAAAACCAAGATTCAAAATTAGGATATGTGGGAGAAAGTGCAAGCACGGTAATTCTGACTGAGAGAAGGAACAAACTTGCAGTTATGACCACCTCGAAGAAGAACCATAAACAATGGACATTGATTGCCCACACTAGGACCCAACAAATGTTCCATGGAGGCCAAGGTGGGCCTGAAACCAACCATAAAACCACAAATACCAAAGGAGGCCAGGTTGACACTTGAGACACAATGTCAAGAAAAGAGACCAAAATAGTGAACTCCTCAAACATGGTCGATGTAAGGGAGAACAATTCCAAATAATGAGACTTGGTTAGGAGGAATTTTATGAGCACCTCAATAGAACAAAACACCAGAGGATGAAAATGAAATAGACCAATCAAATAAATAACCAAAAGAACTTTGATCAAAGCGAACTTGCCAAGGCTAACTCCACACTTGGGGGAGCCAAAACCTAGAGCAACAAAGACTACAACAAATTGAGGCTACCCACTAAGTGCAAGCCCCCCTTAAAGCCAAATCAATATTGACATGCTTCATGATGAAAAAAGGTGTGTTTCATTCCACACTAAAGAACTGCAAAACCATCACTTGAGACTTCACTTCACAAAATGAAAACTATTGTACCATCTTATACCAACCAATAACAGAAATGAGAGTTGAGAGATTGGCACACCATTTTGATATGATAGTCTCAATGTTATCTCAAAATTATGAGGAGTAAGACAAATTCATTATGATATATTCTTAATCATTCTTGGTCTCACCTCACACTTGAATATTGATAGGAATTTGACATATCTTTATATATGATAGTCTCAATGTTATCTCAAAATTATAAGGAGTAAGACAAATTCATTATGATATATTTTTAATCATTCTTGGTCTCACCTAACACTTGAATATTGATAGGAATTTGACATATCTTTATATATGATAGGCACTACATAAATATCAATTGTTGTCTTACATTGTGAGTAAAATATTATTCTAAGAGTGAAATATTAATTTCGCATACAATCTCAAATGAGATTTCGAACGAGGATTGACATATTTCGTTTATTGAAATTCATTATGATATATTTTTAATCATTCTTGGTCTCACCTAACACTTGAATATTGATAGGAATTTGACATATCTTTATATATGATAGGCACTACATAAATATCAATTGTTGTCTTACATTGTGAGTAAAATATTATTCTAAGAGTGAAATATTAATTTCGCATAAAATCTCAAATGAGATTTCGAACGAGGATTGACATATTTCGTTTATATCAATAAATATATTTTATCCTATCGCTATCATATCAGATGAAGTAATGTTGAAGGAAGATGTGTTGTTATTCCCATATTTCTCAATCATGCAATTTGAGCATTGCATTATAGTGACATTTTGCTCACTCAATATAAATAAAATAATAATAACACAGGCTCCCATTTCGATACACATGATATTTATGACATTTTTACTACGTAAAATAGCCTTTATTACACATTCATGTGAAATTGAAATTTAACAATTTTAGTCATGTTAGGTTACGTAATATATGTGAATTATATGTGTGAATTTATAATAGAGTTATAAATTATTTTATATTTACGTAAAAGGAATTTTTGGGTACAATATGAAGAATGTTTTATTTTATTCATTTTTTTTATTTTATTTATCTCATCGATATCTTAATCGATGATAAAGTTTTGTTTTTAGTAGTTTTCAAAAAACCCTTTTAATATAAGGATTTATTTGTTTTTGTTGGAAAATCTAAGAAAATATGTTATGTACTCAATTTTTTACATTAAATTGAGTTTTTTTTTTACTTGTTCAGACAATGTAGAATCACATGTATTTCATTTTTTATTTCTTTTTGTTTGGAAAACAGGTATATGCATTTTTTTAATTTATATTTTTCCATCTTTCTATTTTGGTTATTAGGTGATGAGAATTTAAATTGAATAAACAAATTATATGTTGCTTATTTTTGTGCATAGATATTTTTTCACAAAGATAATGCTCTTCAATGTAAGTAATCATTGTTTTGATCTTACATTGACAAAATCTCATTTTTTTACTAGGATATTTCCACAACTTTTCTATAACTTTTTTTTAATGCATATGTTATATTATATAACATATACATTATATATAATGCATATGTTATATTATAAAACATATGCATTATATATACTGCATATGTTATATAATATAACATATGCATTATATATAATGCATATTCAGTTGTTTTTTTCAATTGTTTATAAGATTGTGTAAATATGTTTTTTGGAGTGTTTTTTTAATTGTGTAAAGTCTTAAAAATATCAATTTTAAATTGTGTTTAAAAAATATTCACTTCGTTTTTATTAAATAATAAATTATTAGAATGTTATTGATGAAATTTATTATAAAAATATCAAACTTTTTTTTGTTGAGTCTCCAATTGCTCAAAGTTCATTGGGAAAACATTTTTTCTTAAATTCCCTATTTTTAATATATTTCATTCCATCACAGTAGCAACATTTATTTTGAGTTACAATATTTTCTTGGTGAGGTAATTCATTATTGTCCATATGTCTTATTTTGAATATAAATGTTATAAATTGACATATTTTTTTTCCTTCTAATGGTAACATCATAAAGTACTATGTTTTCATTTTAACTTGTAGTTTTCCAATAAAAACTATTTATGAACTCTTTCAACTTTCTTTCAAGATTCTTCAGAGGAGCATGAACCCCAAACTAGATAACATACCAAACTATTATTTGTACCAATGTTTTAAAGAGTTGCTTCCTCAATTTCCAACTCCACAACTAAATTTATTTGTAATTATTTTGCATAGAATATAGCATGGATGTCTCTTATTACACATTTTATCTAGAATTAAATTCAAGACTTACACAACTATTTTTCAAAAAATCTTGTTTTTGTTATTCATGGCCCCTTTGAGGTATTTTTCAATATAATTATTCTTTAAAATTCTAAATGAGTAAAATAAATTTTGTATTTCTAATTTATCTAATGTTTTTATATTTTTCTATCATAGGTGTTATAGCACAAATTGCCCAACCTATGCATTTGTGACATGGCCCAACCCTTTCCCTAGCTTGCTAATCAAAATCCCAATTTCCCTCATCAAAGTCACCTTAAAAACTTAACTTTTGCTTATATTTGTGGGTTTCCTTTGTGCAACATGTTGACATATGCGCCTTGCTAGATTACAACCTGTAGATTCCCTAACAAAATGTGAAAAATAAAATAATTCCACATTTTTGGGTAGGGTTTTCAGTTGGGTTCATTTTCCAACCTCCCTATGCCCGTACCAAATGAAATTCAACCCCCTTTGCATTTTGGCGTCCATGCTATAAGTTTTCTATTATGATTGGGAGTCCTATTTAGTCCTGCCATGACTTTGCATTGAAGTTGCATATCTTCTTCTCAATTATTTTCTGGCCACTACCTATGGGACTCCCTTGAATGTATGTTGTCACCTATGTCAACACCTTTTTGGAATCTTCAATGGGTATTGTGTTACTTACTGGAATATGGAGTAGGTGTCTTTTCTCCTTCACTATGCATTTATCCATATCATTCAAAGATCTTCCATAGGGTCCAGCCCATTCATTAACGACACTACAACTCTCAAGGATGGTACAAATGCACCATTGATGGCATAGATGAGGAGGAAGAACTAAGGTGCAATATTAGGTTGGAAAAATTTAGCAAGCTTACTTATATCCCTTCATTCTCTAAGTAGCATCCCATACCTAGAAAATCCTTTTCCAGTGTTCCTTCCTTTCTCTATATAACTATAGGGTGTGTTCCTATCCTTGTTGTGTTATCGAAGGAAGATCCCGACTTCTTGAGTTGATGCTTGAAGGTCTTTGAAGGAACCCAGGGTAGTTGGATATGAGCTAGTACCGAAGGTCGAATCATGTTGTAACTACCTTTCTCACATTGTTGTTAATAGAAGAGTTATATTTCCCTCCTATTGTGTATTTATTGGTTCCTGGTAATGATATATGTTAATGTATTTCATATGTATTTGAATCTATGCACATGATATATCCTATTTGAATGTATAACTACCTTGCAACAACCTATTATTGGTTTCCAATTGCATGCTAGTTCCGATAGATATCAGGAGTGCTTCAAGAAGAAAGAGTGAGGATTGACATCGAATGAAGGATTTAAGGTGTGAGGCTTTCCCTTATTTATTTCTCTCTCTCCTTTTAAAAGTAGTTATTTCTTGTATGCATTGTTATAGATAGGGTTTGGTTTTGTCTTATGAATTCAATCTTTCTCTGTTGTGACTTGACCCAAGGTCACGGGGGGGAAATCCCTTAGTAAATAGGTTAGATTTCTTATTGTTTTAGAAAATTTGATAGAAATTTGTTTTCTAAGAAATAATTGGAAATAATAAGGAAATACAAAATACTCATGAGATTAGTAAACACTACTAATCATATAGAAGAGAAAAATCCCAATCTCATATAGTTATGAAAGTCGATATCATGAAGGATCTCACCACTAAATCCCATACATAGGGAAGTGCATATAATAGATAGAAATGTATAACATTACATATTACATAAAATACAATTAGCCTTTGCCTTTTAGGCATGCAAGTGTTGAACACACATTTGTATTGAGAGGGGAGGGGGGTGAATCAGTATAAGAATTTTTTTTGTTTTTTCAAACATTCATCAACAATAAGAAAACAAGCACATATGATATATATTAACCACAGAACATGTAACACAATATTTATGTGGAAAACCTTTCGAGAGAAAACCACAAAAAATCTCTTAATAATTCTTTGTAGGCACCAACCTACTATTACAAATATTTTTAGGAACCAACCTACTAGAGACACCAATCCCAAATGGTATAAATCCTAGTAGGAAAAAACCTACTCTTACTGTAGTATTCTAGATATGAAATAGTATGCAGAACAAAAATATTTTAGCTAGAAATAGCAGAGAAGCAATGATATGATCAAAACAATACCAAAATAATACTAGAATAACACTAGAAAGAGCACTTTGAATATTGATAGCAATGTTCTCTTTTCTCTTTGAGGGGTCAACCTCCCGCAGAGAAGAGCTCTATTACAATAATATCCAAGACAATATTTCTCACACCCTCTACTTCTATTTATACTAAATATATCTATCCAAAAGAACAATATAGAGGAAGATCCTTATAGAAGCGAAAGCTTCTACTAGGTCTTCTTACATTTGACTTATTCTTCCTTATTTCTAGGCCTTATTAATACTGACATTTATTACATGGAATTATATTATTCTACCTACGTGAAAGGTTAGTGAGGTTAGGTCCCTAACATGCCCTCCCCCTTGAAGAAAAACCTTTTCCTCAAGGCTTCAGATGAGGGAATTGTTGTAGAATGGTGGTCGACTCCTAGGTGGCATCTTCTGGAGGTGTATCTTTCCATTGGACTAACACTTCCTAGATGGTGCACTGATGGAGATGAAACTCTCTCTACGCCAAGACTGCTTGTGGTTGCAACCATATGGAACCTTCTTCATCCAACTCAGGGAGACTAGTTTGAGTTTGGAACTTAGTTCAAATCACCTTCTCTAAGAAGGAAACATAAAAAATAGGATGGAGCTTGGACTGACTAGGTAGAACTAACTGATAGGCCATTGATCCCACACTCCTGAGCACTATATAAGGACCATAAAATTTGGGCGGAAGTTTCTGAAAGTTTTGAGCTTTGAGAGAAGTCTTCTTATAAGTTTGTAGTCTAATAAATACTTGGTCCCCTTCAACAAAATGGCATTCAGAATGACCTTGATTTGTTTGTTTATTCATGCAATTTTGATCCATGACCAAATTGTCTTTGAGGGCATGAAGAATATCCTCGCGGACTGTAATATTTTTTTCAACCTCCTTAACCTTTGAGATCCTTGGCATATAGGAGAGAACTGATGGGAGATTTTGGCCATAGAATGCTTCAAAATGAGTCATGCAAGTAGTTGTATGGTAAGATGTGTTGTACCACCATTTATCTAGGGGTAACCATTGAGCCCACCAATATTTTTGCTCAGATGAAAAACACCTCAAATATGTTTCCAAACACTTGTTGACAACTTCAGTCTGGCCATCCATCTGGGGGTGATAGACAATGATGAGATGCAATTGGGTGCCCTGTAGCTTGAACAATTCTTTCCAAAAATAGTTGATAAAAGTGGGGTCTCTGTCAGAGACAATAGAAGTAGGAATGCCATGAAGCTTGAATATATTATCCATAAAGATTTGATCCATTGTGGCAGCTGTGAATGGGTGTTGAAGAGCACAAAAATGAGCATATTTGGAGAGATGATCTACAACCACCATGATTACTGACTTATTTCCTGATTTAGGTAATCCTACAATGAAATCCATAGAAATATTTCGCAAAATAGTAGGGGGAATCGAAAGAGGTTGGAGTGTGCCTGAATCTTTGATAGTTTCTCTTTTGTTACATTGACAGACCTCACATTCATCCACAAAGGTGTGGACATCCTGTTTCATACCCTCCTACAAAAAATAATGTTTGACCCGTTCATAGGTTTTCGTAAACCCTGAATGTCTGACTGTGGGTGAGGCATGAAGTTTAGAAAACACTATGGATTTAAGTTTGGATTAATTGCATAAATAAAAATGGCCTTTGTAGAAAAGCTCTTCATTATACCAAGAGTACCCTGGAGAAACTGAAGAATTGTGTTGCAATTGGTGGAGAAGGATATAAATTTTGGGGTCTTGCAACCATTCCTGACGAACAACTTGGAGCCAATTTGGTACAATGAAGGAGAGGGAGAAAAGGGACTCGTCTTCTTCATATTTTTGGGAAAGAGCATCAACCACTATATTTTCCTTTCCTTTCTTGTAAATGATCTCATAATCATAGCCAAATAGCTTGGTCACCCATTTTTTTTGCGTCAGAGATGAAATCTATTGTTCTAGGAAATACCTGAGACTCTGATGATCAGTTTTTATTTGGAATCATTGAACCAATAAAAAAGGACGCCAAAGATCCACGCCATGAAAAATATCTAACATTTCCTTTTCATAAATGGATTGGCCCAAATTTTGCTCTGAAATTTGTTTGCTAGTGAAGGCCAAGGGCCTACCATCTTACATGAGGATGGCCCCAAATCCTTTCCTGAAAGCATCTGTAATATTCCTCGGCCGAACCCAAATGTAAATATAATCCAAGTATATTTAAGCTAGTGAGTTGTTTAGACATAATTTTTGTAATACACCTTTCATGGCATGGTGCGTGCATATACTACGTAGTAAAGGGATGTAATGTGCACATTTATGAATAGCGCGCGTAGTAACTAAGGTGCGTGCAACCTTAAAGATAGAGGATACAACACATAGTAACTAAGTGCGCGCAATATTAAGGTCAACGAACCTTTGTGCATATAATATGCATTATAGTCTGGTGAGCTAGTATTATAAGCCAGAATGCTTATGCCTTGGAATTAGGCTAGAACGCCTAGATGTTAAAGGCTAGAGCACCTACTTTGTACATGACTCATGATTAATATAAAATACATCACTACACGCAGACTGACCACGATAAAAGAGATGGGGGACTGAACTTCACTAGTTAGGGAAAGGGAGGGCCAAAAGTCAAGGGAATATTATATTAATATTTCCTAAAACATAAAGTATGGATAATTAGTTTATCCTAAGTTCTAAAGTTGCGGACAAGTGGACAAAAGTAACTTCCGATATGACAAGTGTCAAATTGGGAACATGCATTCATATCGTGGGGAAACTTACCTCACAGAGGGATTTTTCTGGGAGATACGTTACGAATGGGGAGGGGAACCATCAGGATGACCATCACTTTTGACAAAGAGTTCACAGTGATTCCAAAACACACTCAGTTATCCAATCAATGACTCCATGACCATTTCACTCATACATTCTGTTATCCTTGAGACAACCATTTCACCTTTCCGAAGCTTGTTTCCCCATCCTTTTTGGTTGGTGTACCTGGTTAGCTTGGAGCAGGATTGAAAAAGTGGGTTGTCAGGCCCGTGAGAAGTTCTCTGAGAGAGAGAATTGTTGGGGTTGATTTACGTAGGTGCTAAAATATAGCTACAATGCTCTGAGACTTCTGGTCTAACCTGTAGCTGAAGCCCTCGAAGGGAAGTGGGGCAACCAAGGGATTGTTGAGCAGAGAAGGGGCACAGTTCCTTGGCTGGGAAATGCATGTGGGGAATGAGAGGTTGTAGGTTGTTATTTGAGTGAGCACCTGAGACCGAGTCTTTCCTGTTGTCCATGAGCCTTAGCCTAGATAGGAATCCCTTTAACCTGGGTGGAGTTCAATCCCAGCTCGGGGGTGATTCACCGTTGAGAGTGATGAACAGTGTAGTCTATGGCTGGGAGGTTCATGGACAGTCTGTAAGCAGTTGGTGACAGTCTTTCTAAGATAAGTACAATTGTATGATATATGGATATGTTGTTTTGTTATTTACATGCCTATGTTACATATGTGACTATGATTTCTTATGTGCTTATGGGTAATTTCCTGTAAATGATGCATATCGGTAATTACTGCTATTTTAATATAAAAGTCATATGTTACAAAAAGTAATTGTTTGTTATGTTTAGGTGTAAAGATTCCATGAGTGTGCTGTATGTATATGTTTTAGTTGCATTGTAACACCCTGTTTCCCCCAGTTTGTAAAAATAACTGGACTGGCCAAGAACTGTGGCAAACTCAGAAATGTGAATGGACCTTGTGGAAAAGGTCGATGAATAATATTATGAATTTATATTGCAGGACTGTTGAGAGGGGATATGCTGAAAAAGAGACCACGATGGCTGTAGAAAGGCAGTGGAAGGCACCTGGAAAGGTGGTGTTAACTTCCACCGAAAATCAATACCGTATTTGGACTCCACTGGCTCGGAGAACCAAAAGCGGCTCGCTGGACCCAAGTTAAATGTCTCACAGGCTGGTAGGTACATGGCTCCTTAGGAATTAATGAGGGATGGGGAGGTGAACTACCCATCCGTAGAGCCATCAGGCCTGACCAACGCGAGGGAAATCATGCCACACGCAACCTCGCAAGAGGATAAGGCGTGGGGGAGAAGCGATTGGGGGCAGACGCGAGGGGAGAAAAAGAACTATGGCGTTATGAAAAGTGGGTGATAGCAGAGAGGAAGGAGAGTAACCTTCGCTCCTGGTCACTGGAAAACATAGACGCAGTCTCACAACATCATGGTCTCAGCTCGGGGGTGGCTAGTGGTAAATCCGCTGGGAGTCGCTGAGCCTATGGTTCGGTGGAAACAAGCACCCCTCTTAGCAGTTGCATAACCCCTGGTGTTACTTTATGATAAGTTATTTTCCTTTGGCATCTTGAAATATATGTATGCTAAGATTTATGATCATAAGCTATGAAATTGTGAATGATTTCATTATAAGAATGTATGTATGGTGTCTTGATCAATACTAGTAGTTGTATGTTTATATGGAAATAATACGTATGGCTTATGTTCTCATAAATCATTATTTATATGCATACTGATCTAATTCAGACTTCATGCCTGGTTCTCGGGAGAGAGATACCCTTATCTATCTCAGATAGTACCCTGGGTAAACCTCCCCATAGAGATACCCTTCTTGAAAAGGCCCATCAAGAACCTGGGAAAAAGGACGTGAAGGCGCAAGGCCTTAAGAAATATCTGATAAGTATCGAATTGATGGACGAGATCCCATCAGGAGATCGGTGGTCACTCACAACCGTCAGATCGGAAGAATAAATTGGAGGGTTAAGCGCCTTAACCCTGAATAGGTGTTGATCGACGGATGAGATCCCATCGGGAAATCTGTGGTCACCCATGACCATTAGATTGGTAGGAGAAAGTAGGGGGGGGGTGTTAAATTCCTTACCACTTTGTCTTTTTGTGTCTTCGTGGGTAGCGAAGAAATCAGGATTGTGGATCCCCAAGGTCCATGAGAACATCTGGACCATTGATTTTTCCACGTCCAGAAAGTCGTGGGAGAATGCACAAGTTAGGAACCTATCTGAGTTGTCAAATCTCTGCTGAAAAACCCGATAGTTTTTGGATATGTCAGGAGATACCCAAGGGTTAAACCCCAAGTGAATAAGGGCGAAAGCCCCGAAATAGATCTGGACCGTCCGATTAAAGGAGGTCACGTGTCGTGAGATTTCCCATTTCGGTAAATCAGGAATCGGGAACTCAGGAGTTCTGGTGACGAAAGATCGGGGCATTCCATGGTAGAAACCCCAAAGTAGATTCGGGTCGTCCGATTAAAGGAGGCCACATGTCGTGAGATTTCCCATTTCGGGAAATCAGGAGTCGGGAACTCGAGAGTTCTAGTGACGCGAGATCGGGATGTTCCATGGTGGAAACCCCAAAGTAGTCGTAGGCCTACCGATTTCAGGAGGCTACTTGTCAAGAGATTACCCGTTTCAGGAAATCGGGGATCGGGGATTCAGGAGTTCTATTGACAAGAGGTTGGGCTCTCGCCTTGATAAATCCCGACGAAAGAGAGAGTGTGGTCATGTGGGAAGAGGTCATATTGACCAAGGCATAACCCAAGGGGCTAATCACCAATTTAGGCTTGTTTGGCCCTTCGACGTTTCGGCACTCGGGATACTGAAGGGCATGTTCCCTCGTGCTCTCAAAACCTGAAATCCAGACTTATGAATATCGATATGTTAGCATGTGGTTAAGTCCTGATGAATGGAAAATATTCTTTCGGAGGATCTCAGGGTCTATAATGACCATCAGATGTGAGGAAGAGAAGTCAACTTTAAGTTGGGGCGCGAATGTGCCTTAGGGTAAGTGGCGAGAAGATCTGGATGGCCAAAGTCCACCCACCCAGATCCATGGTTGAGGCTTCATTCCAGAGCCCCCTTGTTGTTCTGCCTTTAGCGGTGAGGGGGGGGTCCGAAATCAAACGCACAACTCTGGAACGATCAGGATTTATTTTCCTTGATCAGCGACATTCGGGCAAATTCCAGACCCCCCTTGCCATTCTGCCTTTAATGGGGGGGGGGGTTCCGTAATGGAGTTGGGTGTGAAGCCGGCCCCGCCTCCTATCACGTTGCCCACTGTGTGATGTTTCCCCTCTCACCACCCGTACTCCACTCAACCGCGCGACAGGGCCGTTCTTAATGGCTATTTGCTAGCCCTGTAGGGATTCGTCCCTATTGTCCAGTCACTAACCCTTCTGGGGTTTGGCGGTTGCAGAGTTGAACGATTCGACATCCCTGTAGCGCTGAGGTGTGAAATAAAAAGAGGTTCCATGATTATTTGACCTATGATCATGACCCACGATCACATGGGAGCAGAGAGAGAGAAAGAGCTAGCTTACGCTAGGCCTTCGTAGATATTTCAGGGGCTCTGATTCTGCAGAAATAAAAAAAAATTTGATTATGTTAGTGGGTGTGTTACAAAGTGGTATCAGAGCATGATGACAACACTCGGCCTGATTGGGTTCATGAACGAGTTGCACATAAGCTCCGTTCGAAGCACTCCTAAGAGGAGTAACCCCCTAACTAACTCTGTTATCCAGGATCAAAACTTGGAAACGAGAACCCGACTGCGTATGCATGTGAAAGAGTTATGAATTTATGCGCAAGTTATAAGAATGTATCTAACTCTTGACTAATAACCAACGTTTGTCTTTTCACCCAAGCAGACGATCAACCACAGGAATTTACAGACGCAGAGAATGGTGACTCACCAAGAGATGGGAGAAGGCTCCCACAATAGAGACGAAGAGTCTGACGAAAGAAGAGAAATAGGAACCCCTCCAGATCTAGATGAGACTGTGAGGAGTCTCATGGTTTAATTGCAAAGTTGCAAGGATGACAATGAAAGGATGATGAAAGAACAACAAAAGCAAACTGAAATTAATGCAGTTTTACTGCAGAGCTTATCCGACCTACAGCGACAAATGCAGCATGAACCGGAGATGATGAAACATGGTCATATCAGTGGCCATACTTAGAGGAGAACCTGAAGGAAGGTCCACCCCAAAGGTAAAGGGCCAGTGCCAGACGATTCCTCTGAGAAGGAAGCTGGTGATTCAGAAGGCTTTTCTAGCAGTAGGACCGGTTCCTATTCTCGAAGAAAATAGAAGAAGCAAAAGACTTCCAAGGGTCATAAATTTGAGGAATTCAGAAAGGCCAAACCTCCCTCCTTCGACAGTGAGATAAATAAGGGAGAGGAAGTTGAGGCCTAGCTACTTGAACTGAAGAAATATTTCAGAGTCCATGATTTTTTAGAGAATTTGAAGGCTTGAGTGGCCACTTTCAATCTGAACGGAAAAGCTTCCATCTGGTGGGAAGATCTTAAGAATGTGAAAGGGGTCCGCGAGGAGGACCTGTCCTAGAAACAGTTTGAGAAATACTTTCGGAAGAAGTATTTGTCGAAAAAATATTTCGACGAGAAGGCTAAAGAGTTTTATGAACTCAAACTGGGGCAACTCACTATAGAGGAATATGTCAGCAAATTCCTCGACTTATTGATATATGTACCCTACATCAAAGAAGAGAAGGTGAAGGTGCAATGCTTCATCAGTGGGATACCCAAGGAATACTGAAACAAAATTGAATTTGATGAGCCAAAGACCTTAGAAGACACTATGCAAAAGGAAACATATTGTCATGAACAATATGGACATCAGGCAGAGTCTCGTGGAGACTGGAAACAAAAGAGTGGTTCGAGATTTCAGAAAAGGGGATCAAATCCTCAGGATTTAAGAACTACAAGAAGAAACCCAGAATGAACTTTCCATCCTAGAGTGTACTCTAACAGAACTTTCCCTCATCGGACGAAAATAAAACTTTTGGACCTATACCAGTAAAGACTGATAACCCAAAGAGAGAACCTTTGAAATGCTAGGGTTGTGGAGAAGAGAATCTCCTGAGAGACTGTCCACACTAACAACAGAACAGTTGGAAAGTTTATAACATTCAAGAAGCTACCATAGTCAACAATGTGGCAGGGAGTGTGCCGCAGATTTATGCAACCTTGGATAATAACCAAGATGACCACCAAGCTTCAGTGGTGGAAATAGAAGGTATGATTTTCAACCATCTGGTGTATGTTTTGATTGACCTTGGTTCAAATTTGAGTTATATATCCCCTAGAGCTGTTGATAAGTGTAACCTACAACCACAAAAAAAAACCAAGCCATGGTTGGTACAGTTAGCCACTAGAACCAAAAGAAGGGTAGCAGAGGTCATACCAGCCTGCCAATTAATGTTGGGTGAATTCTCCACCCAAGAAACCCTTAACATATTACCCCTAGGATCATGCGATCTGTTGATTGGTATGGACTGGCTGGCCGCCCATAAAGCCAGACTGGACTGTTACCATAAAACCTTAGAATGTGTGAGCAAAGAAGGAAAAAGGATAACCCTTCAAGGGATCAGAAAACCTGTCTCGGTGAGGAAAATATCAGCCTTGCAAATGAGAAAATATTTCCGAAAAGGATGTCTCCTATATGCAATACAGGTGTTGAAAACAATCGAAGGTGATAAACCAAGCCTTGATGATCACCTTATCCTAAGAGAATACAGAGATGTGTTTCCGGAAGAGGTACCGGGTCTACCTTCGAGAAGAGACATTGAATTCTCGATAGAGGTCACACCAGGAGCAGTGTCGGTGTCTAAGACACCCTATCGGATGAGCACACCTGAGTTAGTTGAACTCAAATTGAAATTGAAAGAAATGATGGATAAGGGTTATATTCAACCCAGCGTGTCCCCATGGGGAGCACCAGTCCTGTTTGTGAAAAAG
>JZKD02S0284884.1:892815-918789 GCA_000966675.3 Picea glauca | reverse complement strand
CATTGGGAGGCAGTAAAGTGGATTCTCAGGTATTTGAGAGGTACTACTACACATGCATTATGTTTTGGAGGTTCAAACAATTTTCTACAGGGATATGTTGATTCAGATATGGCAGGTGATAAAGACAACAGGAGGAGCACCACATGGTATGTTTTTACTATAGGTGGAACAACAGTAAGTTGGATTTCCAAACTGCAAAAGGTTGTTGCACTTTCAACAACAGAGGAAGAGTATGTTGTTGCTACAGAGGCTAGTAAAGAGATAATTTGGTTACAAAGGTTTATGGAGGAATTGGGAAAGAAGCAAGAGAACAACAGGTTGTACTATGATAGTCAGAGTGCCATTCACCTTGCAAATAACTCAGCCTTCCATTCAAAGAATAAGCATATACAGTTGAGGTACCACTTCATATGATCCACCTTGGAAGATGGACAATTGAAGCTAGAAAAGATATACACTAGCCAGAATCCTACAGACATGTTAACAAAGGGAGTAACCAGGGAGAAACTGAGTTCTTGCTAAGTTTCAGTTGGTCTTTAAGAATGAAGATGAAAATGAGAAATTTTGTAGGTCCAAGAAGGTTCAGATTCCAGCATATACAACAACGGTGGAGTTGTTGAGATCAGTCTCCAAGTGGGAGATTGTTGGTTGTGGAGCCTGATTATCTTCCTAATTCAGAGGTCCTTGCGTTCAGCTGTGTTTATACCCCATGAAGTATTTACACCCCAGAAGTATGTACACTCTTCCACGCGGGGGAGTGAAGAGGGGAGGTACCCCCTCTGCGGGGTCAAGGAGGGATATCCCACCGGCTGGGGGGTCTGGGGGAAAGTGGGCCCCCAGCAGGGGTTCGTGGGTGAAGCCCCTGAAGCAAAAATTGCCTTATAAAAGTATATTGTAATTTCATTGTAAATATGGATCGTTCATTATAAGGTCGCAGATCTAACGGTAGAGATTATGTTAGGGTTTTTTTCTCTAGAAGACAACCCTCTTTTATGAGGGAAATGTATCACGGCTATGGATGATGGTGAATATTGCATTCTGAGAGAGGAGACTGTGAGAGAAAGAAGAGAAAGTTACAACGGGTTTTGTTGTAGGTTGTATCCCTTCATTTGCTGGATAATAATAAAGGAAGGACCTGGCAATTTCTCTAGTGGATGTAGCTCACACTGGGTGAACCACATAAATCTGTGTCTCTCTTGTATTATGTGTCTTCTGTGTTTTGTTTATGCATTTGTTTTATTTTATTGCTTTGTGGTCCTATTTTTCTAACAGAATGATCCAACCCTCCAATCAGACCAGGGATGAGTTTAAGTATTTTTCGTGGGGAATCAAGAACATCCTGGCCTCCCCCAAGAAGCTCACATAACCGATCCACTGCCTTAGGCAAAAAGGGTAATTAAAATAGGAAATAAACATTTATCCCCTCAAGCCCACTCTCTTGTGGAATCATAGACCTCTATAACTCTAGTCCTTGTCCGTCTAGCAACCAACAATGTATTTATTATTAATAATGATCAAAACATTAAATTTCTTGGGCACTCTGGCCTCTCAACAGTGTAATAATACATTATTTAAAATGGGGGCTAAAAACTTGGGGTGTTACATCCCCTCCCCCTTATTTTGGCACTGTCCTTAGTGCATATACAAAATAGAGATCAAAATATCAAAATTTATTCAAAATGATGCGGGTACTCTACCCACATGGCATCTTAATTCTCCCAAGTAGCATCTTCAGGACCGTAGCAGGCCACTGAACTTTTACCATCTCTATAACTCGATTCTAGAGCATTTTGACCTTTCTGTCCAATACCCGCACTGGCTGAACCTAAAAGTCTCCCTCTGTCTCTACCTGAATCAGATGCCAATCAATAACATGGTTAGGATCATGTACATATTTATTTAGTTAAAAGACATGAAAAACATTATGTGCATTCATGGAAGTAGGCAATGCAATCATGTATGCAGCTGGCCCTATTCTGTCCAATATTTCAAATGGACCACAAAATCTGGCTACCAGCTTTGTACAACTACCCAATTTAAAAGATATTTTCTTGGGCTTCACTTTCAAAAGTACATGCTTCCCTACTTTAAATTCTCTAGTTGTCCTGTTCTTATCTGCATCAAATTTCTATCTAACTTGAGTTGCCTTTAAATTATGCTCGATCTTAACCATCTGGTCTTCCATATCCTTGAGCAACTCTGGCCCAAGTACCACTCTATCTTCTAGGTTGTCCTAACTCAGTGGACTATTGCATTTTGTACCATACAAGGCCTCAAATGGGCTCATTCTCAATGAAGCTTGATACCCATTATTATATGTAAATGCAACCAAGTGCAAGTAGTCTTCCCACTTAGATGGCTTATCCATCACATACATTCTAAACATATATTCAGTTAATTAGTTGACCCTCTCTGTTTTCCCATCTAAATATGGATGGGATGTTGTGCTAAAGTTTATATTTGTACAAAATCCTTTAAACTATCCCCTCCAGAAATTGGAGGTAAACTTCGTATCTCTGTGTGAGTCAATTTCCCTAGGTATCCCATGCAAACTAGCAATCTCCCTCATGTAAATTTCTGCAATATTAGCCGTTGTATGTGTTGTTTTTACAGGAACAAAATGAACAACCTTTGTTAATTTGTCAACCACTACCATGATTGAATCATGTTACCTTGTTGTCCTAGGTAATTTAGTTATGAAATCAATGGTTATCACTTCCCATTTCTTCTCTTGGATTGGTAATGGTTGTAGCAAACCCGCTGGGTGCCTATGCTCAACCTTCACCTTTTGACATTTCATGCATCGAGTGATGTAATCAACAACATCATTTTTCATTTTCGGCCAAAAGAATTGGCTACTTACTATTTTAATCATGTTCTGGTAACCGTGATGTCCAGTATAAGGAACGTCATGCATTTCCTTCAATACCAAATTCCTCAGTTCTCTGAAACTAGGAACATAGATTCTATTTTTATGCATGAGTAATCCATCTCCCTTTATCTCGTACTCCTTTATTTTTTGTTGTACATATCCTTGCTGTAAGATTTCCTTTACCTATAGGTAATGTTGATCTATAACAAGATCATCTAATCCTATGCTCTTCAAGTCTGACTGATGCATACTAAAAACAGTAGCATGCATGATATGCACTCTTCTACTAAGTCCATCAACAACTTTATTCTCTTTTCCTTTGATATGCTTGATATCGAGGTCATATTCACTTAAAAATTCCAGCCATCTTGTTTTCCTAGAATTCAAGGTTGGTTATTCAAAAAGATACTTTAGGCCAATGTGGTATTTCCTTAATTCAAATCTCTTTCCGATGAGATAATGCCTCCACATCTTCAAGGTGTGGACAATGGAAACAATCTCCAAGTCATGTGTAGCATAGTTCCTCTCATCTTCCTTAAGATTTCTGGACTCATAACCAATGAAATTTCCATTTTGCGTGAGGACTCCCCCATGTCCTTCCTTACATACATATATACATACCACAAAACTTTCATTTGGGTCAACAATCTTTAACACAGGTGGACTAGTAAGTAATTACTTCAACAAATTAAAATTCTCTTCACACTTAGGTGTCCATTCAAATTTAGTTCCCTTCTTTTGCAAACAAGTGATGGGATGAGAAATCTTAGAGAACCCTACTATGAACGTTCTGTAGTAACCAATTAATCCCATAAAAGATCTGACTTCTGGCACATTTATGGGTGTTGTCCATCCTCTAATGGCTTCAATCTTCTCTGGATCTACTACTATTCCCTACTCTGAAATAATGTGTCCCAAGTAATGGATATGATTTTGAAAAAAATAACAATTACTCATCTTGTCATACAACTGATGCTCTCTCAACACTTGAAATACCAGTCTTAAGTGATGTTCATGCTCCTCTTCAGACTTGGAATAGACAAGTATGTCATCCAAGAATACTATGACAAACTTATCCAAATAAGTTCTGAATATTCCATTCATTAAGAACATAAATATAGTTGGTGCATTGGTCAGTCCAAATGGAACCACTACAAATACATAATGCCCATACCTGGTTCTAAAGGTTGTCTTATGAATGTCTTCTTCCTTGATCCTTACCTAATGGTATCCTGACCTTAGGTCAATCTTTGAAAATATCTTTTCTCCTCTTAGCTGATCAAAGAGGTCATCAATTCTAGGTAGAGGATACTTGTTCTTTATAGTATAATTATTCAGTTGTCGAAAGTCAATACACAGACTCAAGGTTCCATCCTTCTTTCTAACAAAAAATACTGGTGATCCCCAAGGTGAAACGCTTGGACGTATGCACCCTTTCTTTAACAATTCCTCCAACTACATTTGTAATTCTTTCAACTCTGGTGTTCTCATTCTATAAGGTGTTTTTGACACCGGGGCAGCTCTTGGCACTAAGTCAATTGAGAAATCTATCTCCCTTCTTGGTGGAAACCCTAATATTTCTTGGAATACATCTTCAAATTCTTGTAGTACGGAGAAATATTCAAGGCTTGGCCCCTTTGTATTTTTTGGCTCTTCCACATGAGCTACATATAATCGACATCATTTTCTAGAACATCTCTTCAATTGTAAGGATGAAATCTCTCTTATAGAGATGAGTCTTGGAACTCCTTTCATAATGTTTTGTTTTCCATCTTCCTCAAGACATGTAAATGTCTTGCTATGAAAATCTAGGACAACATGATGCTTGTCCAACCAATCCATTCCAATTAGAATATCATAAGACCCCAAGGGTATGATATTCAAATCAACACTAGTATTCATACCATTAATACTTATGGAACAACTTCTGACCATATGATGGATTATCCTTTTGGTTCCAGTGGCTAACTGAACCAAACTTGATTTTCCAAGCTTACTTTTCTCCAAATGTAATCTATCAACTATTTTAGGATTAATGTAACAATGACTTGCTCCCGAATCAATTAAAATAGAAATAGGCTGATTTATGATCTTACCTTCCACCTTGATCATATTGGACTAGAATTATGCTTGTCTATCATCTAAGGATGGATAAATCCTTCCCATATATTCAACTGTTGTAGCCTCTTGGACGTTGTGCACATTCCTTACTCTATCCTTTCTATGTGGGAAATCCTTGCACAAGTGATGTTCTTTGCATTCCCAACATTCGATTGGTAGTCTTCCTCTTTTTCCCAAGGAGTCTTCTTTCTTGGATTCACCCTTAGCTATTGGTCTTGATGATTTCTATTAGGCTAATTCCTATTGAAGGGAGGTTTGAATCCTTTCCTCCTCTGATTAGACTTATCCTCCTTCTTACCCTTCCAATATTTCTGTAGGGATTCTCTTCCTTGGCCTTGCTCATATAGGTATTTATCCTTCCTGATGGCCTCAGTCAAGGTATTGGGCTCATCATACCTAATCTTTTCTTTATAAAATACTGGAATTCCACTTAGAAATCTTTGTATTTTCACCTTCTCATCGTTAATGAATCCAACATTCTTTAACAACCCCAAGAATTTATTCTCATATTCTGCCATAGTCATGCTTACCAACCTGATTTCAAAGAACTCTTGCATTTTCGTTTCATAGAAATGCTCTGAGAGGTACTCTTTCTGGAAGTACTTATTGAACTGCTTCCAATTGATCCTATTCTCATTAATATGTTCAAGTTTATTTAGTTGATCCCACCACATTGCATCTTTCCCTTGTAGATGGTAGGTGGCAATTCTAGCTTCTAGGTTTGATGAATAGTTATGCAATTGAAAATACCTCTTGAGTCCAAGAAACCATTCTTCAGAATCATCTTCCATTTATTTTTCACCATCAAAGGAGGGTGGCTTAAGCTTCCTCATCTCTCCTTGCAAACTATCCACTTCATGTCTCCTTCTTTGGTTCCTAACAGGAGACACCTCTGGACTGCTTATGGAATCATCCAATGCATAAAACTTTATTTTTGAGTAAGGAGGTGAGTGGTGTCTATGAGTTCTGCTAGCGCTTCTTGGATAACCAGATCTTCCATGATCATCTCTCCTTTCAAGAAACCTACCTTCTTCCTCTTGTTTCGAATTTGATCCCCTCTTCATTTTCCTCTGCAACTGATTTAATCTCTGCAACACTCGAGCATTTATCTAAATTTGTTCTCTCATCAGCCTCTCATTGTATTCTTTGTATCTTTGCACTTCGATTTTTAGGCTTCTTATAGTTTCTATTAGCACATAATCATGTACAAGGTATTTTCCTAAGGGAAGCGTCTCCTTGGGCGAAAAGAGATATTTGGAAAACCCACTTATCCCAAAGTTTTAAAAGGGGTTGGCGTGTAATTTTAACAAGCAGGCAGGTTTGGACGATCAAGATCTGCCCACCTAGATATGCGGATGAAGTTTCATTCCGGACGCCCCTCGTTGTTCTACCTTTAATGGAGGGGGGGGTCCAGAATTGGGAATGCATCTCTCAGCGGTCAATATTAGGGCGCCTAGATCAATGGCGTTCAAGCGATTCCAGACCCCCTTTGCCATTCTTCCTTTAATAAGGGGGGGAGGGTTTAGAAATGGAATGGTATTGTTATGGGGCCCCCCTCCTATCGTGTCGGCTCGTGTGTCATCTTCTCTCCTGACATATATTCTCCACTTATCCACATAACATGGCCCACCTCCTTTCACTCCTCCTCGTCCTTCGACACCTGCCCCACTCCCATCCACGTCGTCCCACCATAAGTGATGCGTCCTCCCTGAATCAATTATGTCCTCGTCACCTCCTCATTCACTGTTTCCCTTCATCCCTGCCTGGTCACCACTCATCTACCACTTCCAATTGTGTGCCCTAGTATTCACACCGACCTTCATGTCTCTTCCATTAGACCGCTCAGCCAATCCAGGTGGCACTGTGAGAAGACCTCCACGTCCCAAGAGTGTAGAGTTGGTCAGGTTGTTCCCGATCCCAAGGAATCAGTTATTGAAGTTGTTGGAGGTAGTTAGACATCGTCTCCACTATTAATGGAAAGTCTGAAAAAGGATTAAAGGCATGTCGATTCATCCGCAGGGTTGTCAGGAGTCTGATTGCATCTATTATAAGTGCACAATCGCTCAAAGACTGCATACGCAGACTGCTAGTAGACATGCAGACATAATGTTTTTAATGAAATGTCTCATTTTCACTATTGTTGTTTTGCTCTGAGTATATGTAGGCAATTTTTCCATTTTTGTAAGGGTCGATGGTTGAGCGAGGCTCTTGATTGTAAAGTTTGATGAAGCATTGGTTTCTCTGGTTATGTATTGGCACTTGAGATTTCTTGTCTTATGAATGTTAGCCTCTTTCCATTTCTCTTTTTACACTATGTTAGAACAACTCGAAATTGGAGGATCCAGTCGAGTTGTGATGTTATAGGATGATGTAGGTTGGATCACTATAATAGTTGCATTGTTTCTAATCAGTTCTTGTATTTTCTCAATGCTGAATGATTTGGAATTGGAAGATCCAGTCAAGTCACCTTTCAACTCCTCTGAAACTCTGAACCAAGAGGATCTTGTATTCTGAGTTTTTCCTCCTCAAGCTGCTAAAATTCCTAATGCCCAAGGCAGTCTTGCTCACTCCTCCTACTAATTCTTCCATCTGCTCATTTTATAATCAACCCACTGATGAAAGTTAGATCAAGACCTCTTATGTCTTACATACCAGGCACGGTTTTCTGAGTTAAAGCGATACCTTCTTGGGTCTCTATCCATTCGACCACCCCATTAAAATTATTTGTGACATAAATCGATGGGCATTGGGCTCTGCTTCTGCCGCAATCCAGGAGTGACCTCTGACGCTAACATTTATGGCACCGTTTTCGGGGATGAAGTTGAATATCTTCCCTGGGATTGAACGACAATGATTAATTGATTATGAAGCTGCATAAGATATTATAACTATTGAGATTTCTACAATGCACCTGGTGAATACACTCACATGACTCTGCTTGGCGACTCCATTGATGGGAACCCACAAGCGACTCCATTGTTTCAGTCGTGGCTTCTAGAGGCAGAGATACAAGGTCTACTCCTCAGCTGCCATTAGCTCCATCTGAAGCTGACCTAGAGAATATTATCAGAAAGGGAAATTCCTATGGAGGAGGTACTTCTACTGCTAAACCAGGTATTTCTGTTGATTTTCATGATTTTATAGAAAATCCAACACCTTCATCTCATCCTGTTTATTTACCTTCTGTTGGAGTTTCCCGTAGTCTAAATTTTGGGAGTGTTCTTGCTGAGTTTTCTCCTTCTGATCTTGAATTGGTAGGAGAAACCCTTGTCACTCCCCTCTCTCATGAGGTGGTACCCTGGTTCAGACCTAGCACCTCTGAATATTTTCCTACCCCAGGTTTTACCACCCCTTCTCCTATTCCCATTGTTGCTGAAGAAAGAGAGACTTTTGTTCCTTTTAGCCCGCAAGCTTGTTCTCTAAATTTTATGTTGTTCCCCTCCCATCCTGTCAGCTCAGTTGTTGTCTTTCCGATTCAAAGCTCATCTCCTCCTGGTTCTCGTACACCTATTGTTCCTATGGTAGGTGCTAATCCCCCTCTAAACAAAATGGATGCCATAGTGTCTGCCAGATATGCCCCCTTAATCCTACCTCAACCTATGAATCTGCTCCCTGCTGGAGATTACTTGAAATATATGCCTAAATTCACTGGGGAAGAGGACATAACTACGGAAGAGCACCTTGCTACCTTCTACAGTTACGCAGACAACCTGAACATTGAAAATGAAGATGTCTGGATGAGAGTCTTCGTCCAGAGCCTTGATGGTGAGGTAAGGAAATGGTTTAGGGGATTGTCCCTTGGATCTATTGTCGGGATTGAAGCTCTAGATAATGAATTCTTGAGGCAGTGGGGAGATAAAAAATATTTCATGTATTACATGACAAAGTTTGGGTCCTTGAAGAAAAAGGAAGGAGAGTCTGTCTCTGACTTCTCCAAAAGATTCAATAAGATGTATAATAAGATCCCTGCTGAGATAAAACCCACATAAGCCTCTGCTAAAATCTCTTATGCTAATGAATTCAACCCTGACTTCTACCTTCTATTGAGAGAGAGAAGATCTACCTCCCTAGCTCAAATGCAAGATGCGGCCATAGAAGTGGAATCTAATGTATTGGCCATTGACAGACTGAGAAATAAGACTGATGCAAACAGGAGAAAGGGAATATTTGAAGCCCCGACTTCTAGCCCCTCTGTGCCTCACCTTCAAATGGATGAATTGACCAAGATAGTGAAGTCTCTATCCACAGAGATGGAGAAAATGAAGGTGGAAGGGAAACAAACATACAAAAATCCTCAAAATACCGTAAACAAAGGAAATTTTAGGAGGCCAAATAATAATGCTCCCCAGATTATGCAAAGGGATTAGAGGGGAAGAGATAGAGAAGATCAGAAGATTCAGGCCCCTCTTCAAAATAATTTTGTAGCTAATGATGAAGAAGGGGAAATAGATGGGTTTGATCCTGAAATCCATTGCTTTGGAGATACTTCTCCTTTTCCTCATCTCACTCAATCAACATACGAGGAATATCTCATGGACAGTCAGCTAAACAAGATGAGCAAGGGAGACAAGGCTAGCAGCAACCGCAACAAGTATAACCTAAGATCCAAGAAGAAGACGAGAGCACTTGATGTTCCCGAACAACTCATTAGAATGGATAAACCTGCCAATGAAGTAGCAGACAACAAAAAAGGTAAGAAGGCCCAACCCCTCTCTCCAATGGTCCAGATTCATGTGCCTAAAGTAAGGGAAATTCCAAATCTCGCATCCTCTTTTAACTTTGATCATGAAATTCAAAAAATTAGAATCCCTATGCCCCTCTCCGAGCTGATCAAGCATGACATGTTCAAAAACCACCTCTCTTAACTATTATAGTCTGAGACCTCATGCCATCCCATAGACTCAATCAATTTGCAAGATGAAAAGCCTACAGTCATCCTAGGTCCTATGGTAGAAGACATAAATGATTCATCCCCTCCCTTCTACACATCCTTGAACATACATGACAAGGTGTTGCACAGCTGTTTGATGGATTTAGGGGCTTCCCACAACCTCATGCCCAAAACTGTCATGGAAGAATTAGGACTAGAACTCACCAGAGCCTATCATGACCTCTATTCCTTTGAATCCAGGAAAGTTCAATGTCTAGGAGTCATCAAAGATCTGGTTGTGACCTTGTTTCAGCTGCCCATGAAAAGTGTGGTCATGGACATTGTAGTGGTTGATGTTTCCCCCAAGTTTGGTATGTTGTTGTCAAGATCCTGGATAAAAAGACTTGGGGGAACCCTGCAAATGGACCTAACTTATGCTATTATTCAAGTGTTTGGGGGGGAACATAGGAGACTATATAATGAATCCCAGTTGGCCTACATAATCAGTGACAAAGCCAATCCTACCAACCACCTATCTTTTCTCTTGACACTGATTTAGGTTCCAGTTTACTACAAGTCACTAATGCTCCCGAGCCTCTTCTAAAACTCAGAAAGTAGACCACTACTTCTCATGAAATTTCTTCCCCCATCACCTCTGTCTGGAAAATGTTCTTTGATGGAGCCTCTTCCAGGGAAGGTGCTGGAGTCGGAGTGTTTTTTGTGTCACCTGCTCAGGAAACCATATCTTTGTCATACAAGCTAGAGTTTGAGACAACCAACAATGTGGCAGAATATGAAGCTCTTGTTTTAGGTTTAAGAGTTGCAAAGGAAATGGGGATTCAAGAGGTAGAAATATTTAGAGATGCATAATTGGTAGTGCAACATATCAGAAACACTTATCAGTCCAAGCATCCTCAACTCAGGAGTTACATAAATGAGGTATGGGACCTAATCAAAAATTTCTTCTCGACATTTAACATTTCATTCATTCCAAGAGAGAAGAACATAGTTGTTGATTCTCTGGATACATCAGTAATCAATTTTAAAGTGCCCCTGCCACCCAAATTCAGATATCATGTAGAAGTAAAATACAGGACCTCCATACATTACAATGTCAAACATTGGATGGTGTTCGAGGATGATCTTGAGATCAAAAGATTCTTGGAGACTGTTGAAAAATTTTCATCGCTGCATATTGATCAAGACCCTGTTTCTGAAGCAAAGCTTGATGATGGTAATTTTCTGAGCAATATTGCAGAGTGTGACATTGTGCAGCTGCCCAACAATCATATTCCAAAGGGACTAGTTCCTTTGGAAAGGATTTTTGATAGAAATGATGTGGCATTGAAGGGGAAAATCTCAGATGATGATGGTGATACAACTCAGTGCAACATTGGCACCGAGAATGAACCCAAGTTTGTTAAATTGTCAAGAATTCTGAAAAAGAAGCAGAGGGCTGAGTACGCTGAATTATTGAGGGAGTTTGTGGATGTTTTCACCTGGACCTATGAAGACCTCAAAACTTATGACACTTCTGGCATTGAGCATAAAATCCCATTGAAAAAGGAGGCCAAGCCATTTAGGCAGAAACTAAGATAGATCAATCCTATGTTGTTACCTATCATGGAGAGAGAGGTGAAGAAGYTGCTACATGCCCAGATCATCATGCCATTGAGATATTCAGAGTGGGTGGCCAATTTGGTCCCAGTAAGGAAGAAGAATGGGGAAATCAGACTTTGTGTGGATTTTAGAAACCTGAACAGGAGCTCAAGGAAGGACAATTACCCCCTGCCAAATATGGAACATATATTGCAAAGGGTGACAGGAGCATCCATGATTTCCATGATTGATGGCTTCTCTAGATACAATCAACTCTCTATTTTTCCCGAGGACAGAGAAAAGACAACATTTACCACTCCACGGGGCACATTCATGTATGCTAAAATTCCCTTTGGATTGATGAATGCGGGGGAAACGTTTCAACGAGCCATGGACATAGCTTTCATTGGGGAAAAGGATAAGTTTGTGGTTATCTATCTAGATGACATCACATTCTTTTCCAGATATGATAAATAACATTGTTGCCATCTCAGGAAAGTTTTTCTGAAATGTAGGAGTTTTGGCCTTTCATTGAATCCCAAAAAATATTTGTTCACCATGAAGGAGGGAAAGTTACTGGGCCACATAGTATCAACAATAGGAGTCAATATTGATCCTAGAAGAGTTGAAGCAATCCAAGCCTTGTCAATCCCAAGATGTAGGAAAGAAGTCCAGTCTTTCCTTGGTAAAATTAATTTTCTAAGGAGGTTTGTTTCTAGCTTTGCTGAGACAGTAAAGATTATAACAGACATGTTGAAAAAGGGAAATGAAGTAAGGTGGAATTCTGAGGCTCAAAATTCCTTTGAGAAGATAAAGAAAGCATTGACTAAAGCTCCTATGCTTATCAGTCCCAATTACTCAAAGGATTTCCTTATTTTCTCCTTTTCCTCATCTGACAAAGTGGCTGCTTCTTTACTACAAAAAAATGATGCAAGGTTGGAGTAGCCTATTGCATATTTTAGCAGAGCATTAAGGGATGCTGAGGTTAGGTAGGAAATCATGGAGAAGCAGGCCTATGCCTTGGTGAAATATCTCAAAGATTTTAGAGTCTATGTCCTGCAGTAAAAAATCATTGCCTATGTCCCCTCAACTTCTGTAAAGGACATTCGTATTTAGCCCGACATAGACGGGAGGAGGAGTAAATGGATAGCCAAGATCCTTGAATTTGATCCGAAGATAAGGCCTACCAAATTGATCAAAGGTCAAGGTTTATCCAAGTTGTTGGCTGAACAAAATTGCAAAGATTTGGGGGTAAGTTTCATTAATGAATGCTCAGAAAATTGGCAGGATTAGTTGTCTGATGCGGACCCTCAAGCAGAACTCCCATTGGCGTGATGTCCTTTGTACAAGGATGTCATATATTTTCTGTAAGAGTTGCAGCCTCCTGATGGCCTGCAAAGGAACAAGGCAAGAGATCTAAAACTTAAAACAGTCAAATACTGCCTTGTTGATTGATTTTTATATTGTAAAGACCCCCTGGGGGTGATTTTAAAATGTATGAATCCACAAGAGGCTCAAAAGATCATTGTTGAATTTCATGATAGCCTGTGTGGAGGGCACCATTTCTAGAAAACCACAGCCTACAAAATCCTCAGGGTTGGGTACTACTAGCCCACCTTATTCACTGATGTCTGCAGAGAGGTCAGAGCTTGTATCAAATGCCAAAGGTTCTCAGGAAAGCAACAACTTAAATCCATGCCTTTAAAACATGTGGTTGTTTCGGGGCCTTTCCAGCAGTGGGGCCTAGACTTTATTGGGGATATCCACCCTACTTCCAGCAGACAACACAGATGGATATTGACTTCCACGAATTTCTTTACTAAGTGGATAGAAGCTATCCCCACCAGGAGTGCTTCCCATAAGGTGATCATTGGGTTCCTGGAAGACCTCATCACAAGATTCGGCTGCCTAAGAAAGATTGTTACTGATAATGCAAAATCTTTCAAAGATGAACCATTAGTCAAATTCTGTGATCATTTTGGGATCAAACTGATTCACTCCACCCCATACTATCCCCAGGGAAATGTTTTAGCAGACTCCTCCAACAAAATCTTGATAAGGATCATCAAAAGACTATTATAGGACAAAAAAAAGGCCTGGGATTCAAAGCTGAAATTCACTCTATGGGCTGATCGAGTGACCACAAAGAGATCTATAGGCATATCCCCTTTCCAATTGGTTTATGGAACATAAGTTGTTTTTCCTTCTTAGCTATCCATGCCCATAGAAAAATTCCTCCAAGATTATCAAGGAGAGCCTAATGATATGATCAGAAGGATTCATCAATTGGTAGAGGTCCAGTAGGCCAGAGAGCAGGTGATGAACAGAATTCAGGACTGTCAGCAGAAGATCAAGCAGGTTTTTGACAGGAAGGCCAAAAAGGAAGATTTCCAAATGGGAGATCTGGTATTGAAATGGGATGCTCCTAAGAAAGACAAGGGAAAGAAAGACAAATTTTGTAGCCCTATGGGTCAGGCCCTTCAAAATCTCCGAAGTATTTTCAAATAATACCTACAATTTGTGAGATTTGAAGGGTTAAGAAGTTTTCAATGGCCCTGTGAATGGGAATTTCCTGAAGAGATGTTTCTCTTGAGCCAAAGATGGCTCTTCTACGCTTGTAAATATTGTTTTCTTTTTATCTTTAAGTTTTGACAACGACTCCATAGCGCAACAACAAGGCAATGAAGCTACAAAAGAGTTCTCGGCAGCCCACAGGGGGCGTGTTGTCCCCCATGGAGCCTAATGTTTTCACATAATCATGTACGAGGTATTTTCCTAAGGGAAGCATCCCCTTGGGCAAAAAGAGAGATTTGGAAAACCCGTTTATTTGAAAGTTTTAAAAGGGGTTGGCACGTCATTTTAACGAGCAGGTAGGTTTGGACAATCAAGATCTGCTTGCCTAGATCTGCGGCCGAAGTTTCATTCCGGACCCCCCTCATCATTCTACCTTTAACGAAGGGGGGGGATTCAGAATTGCATGCACATCTCTCAACGGTCAAGATTAGGGCACCTAAATCAATGACACTCAAGCAATTCTGGACCCCCTTTTTCATTCTACCTTTAATAAGTGGCGGGGGGGTCCAGAATGGAATGGTATTGTTATTTCCCCCCCCCTCCTATCGTGTCACATCTGTTCTCCACTTGTCCACATGACATGGACCACTTCCGTTCACTCCTCCTTGTCCTCCGACACCTATCCCACTCCCATCCACATCATCCCACCATAAGTGACACGTCCTCCCTGGATCAATTATGTCCTCATCACCTCCTCATTCACTATTTCCCTTCATCCCTGCCTAGTCACCACTCATCTACCACTTCCAATTGTGTGCCCTAGTATTCATACCAGCCTCCACGCCTCTTCCATTAGACCGCTTATCCAATCCAGGTGGCACCGTGAGAATACCTCCACGTCCCAGGAGTGCAGAGTTGGTCGGGCCATTCCCGATCCCAAGGAAGCAGTTATTGAAGCTGTTGGAGGTGGTTAGACATCGTCTCAACTATTAATGGAAAGTCCAGCAAAGGATTAAAGGCATGTTGATTCATCCATAGGGTTTTCAGGAGTCTAATTGCGTCTGTCATAAGTGCACAATTGCTTAGAGACTGCATATGCAGACTGCCAGTAGACATGCAGACGTAATGCTTTTAATGAAGTGTCTAGTTTTCATTGTTGTTGTTTTCTTGTGAGTATATGTAGGCAATTTTTCCATTTTTGTAAGGTTCGATGGTTGAGCGAGGCTCCCGATTGTAAATTTTGATGAAGCACTGGTTTCTCTAGTTATGTATTGGCACTTGAGATTTCTTGTCTTATGAATGTTAGCCTCTTTCCATTTCTCTGTTTACACTGTGTTAGAACATCTCAGAATTGGAGGATCCAATCGAGTTGTGCTATTATAGGATGATGTAGGTTGGATCACTGTAATAGTTGCATTGTTTCTAATCAGTTCTTGTATTTTATCAACGTTGAATGATTTGGAATTGGAAGATCCAATCAAGTCACCTTTCAGCTCCTCTGAAACTCTGAACCAAGAGGATCTTGTATTCTGAGTTTTTCCTCCTCAAGCTGTCGAAAGGCCTGATGCCCAAGGAAGTCTTGCTCACACCTCCTACTAATTCTTCCATCTTCTCATTTTATAATCAACCAACTGATGGAAGTTAGATCAAGACCTCTTCTGTCTTACATACCAGACCCAGTTTTCTGAGTTAAAGTGATACCTTCTTAGGTCTCTATCCATTCGACCACCCCATTAAAATTATTCATGACATAAACTGATGGGCGTTGGACTCTACTTCTATTGCAATCCAGGCGTGACTTCTGACATTAACAGTTTCTATTAATGTTTATTTCTCTTCTCTTCCCTCGTATCCATTGAACTCTGTATCTACATTACCAAATTTGTTCTTCTGGACTTCGGCATCTCTTTCATGGTTGGAGGCTCCCTCATCTTCTTCCATCTCTTAAATCTTCATTCCGAGATGATATGTTTAATCTCTTAATTCTGCAAAAAGTGCAAGTGACCATTTTGTTAGAATTTTGCATATAAAGAAACTTGCCAAACAATCCTACAAGTACTTTTTTTTCTTCTTAGTTCATGAAGAATATATCCCCATTCCCCAAAAAATAACAGTGTCATGTTATCCTTGGCTAATAAAGAATTTCATTCTGCGTAGGTGCTTCCCTCAAACCAGGTTTCAAGTGACCATGGTTTGAATCCACGAGTTAATCTCTTCCTTAGCGACTCTCTTCGCGTTCTTTCACACGGGGCTTGTGAATATCACAGACCCATGGCTAGGTTACCACCAAAGTCCCTTTTTACCTGTGCACGGGACTAGGGTCGAGACCAAGTCCTATCTACTTCGACCTTCGTCTATTTTCTGTTGTCAACTCTTGTTTCCTCTCGAAGTTACCTTTTGCTGAAATATCCATTATCTCCACCACAAGGATCGGATGATAAATATTTAATCTCCTATAAATTAGATGAATGCACCTCTATCTGGAGGCTTCATGATATTGACGTTTTGCAACTTAATCAAGTGTTGGGATGGACGATCCTCTATTAATTCGGTGCTCCAGGGGTCTGATACATTTAGTTCCCACGCTGCTCAACTCCCCCAGAGTGACAATTTTCCTAAGTGCTTACTCTATCCTTCCACTTCTTGATCCCATGGTTGAGAAAGGTCCCAAAGGGATCCTAAATCAACGGTCTGTGTGCCGTAATGACTTCAGGATTCAACACTTTTCACTTGTAGAGACTTGAAAACCTCCAGAGTACCAAGTGTATGGACTATGATATCTAATGCCGCGTGTCTTCTGGGATCAATGGTTGATATGTACTCCAGACTTCAGGCCTTTGGGAGTTCTCGTCCCAATGTAAACTGTCACATATTTTCCCTCTAGAGTGCCCAGTATCTGGACTGCACAATCTATCGCCATGTGGAAAAATACTAGAAGTGGACATATGGCCCAATCAAGAAGGTGACACGTGTCATGTTCTAACTTCCATTTCAATCCTCCATAGGTTCAAAACTCGTTGACACAAGACACACATCCCATGTTTCCACATCATCCCAGGTGAGGTCTGCGAGCCACATCTCTTCGGAATTTCAAGCTTTAGAATATTTTGCGCTTGCATTCCTCAAGTCTCTCGAACTATGGATTTCTGAACTCCTTAACCTTTCGGGGTCCACATCACCTCCAGGTGACATCATAATTCCACACCACTTTGACTCTTTGGGCTTCATAAATTCAGGCTTCGGGAGTTTCCATACTATCACACTCCAATTCTCCCAAGCTTTGAATGCCTAAATTGTTGTGAGATCTATGGCTCACAATCACCCATGTGCAGATTTGATAGTCCTCAACACTCCTGAAACCCACCACTCTATCAAACGGTCGATGGACATTGGGACTTCGGGAGATTTCACATCAGCACATTCCATTTCTCTCGAACTCTGAATTTCCAAACTAGTCGATCTGCCGACACATGTCCCTTTTGATGAACGGTCCAGATGAACTTCGGACTTTGAGACTTCGAGAGTTTTCACATCAACACACTCCAATCCTCCCAAACTCTGAATTCACGAACTGGATAATCTACCTACATCGGTCTTCCTTAACGGAAAGTCTATATTAACTCCGGACTTCAGGCTTTAGGATATTTTCCTGCATGCAACATGAGGGATCGCTTCTCCCGGAGTGTCGATCCTCCGAACCGCCACGAGATCTATGACTCACATTCACTCGCATGCAGATCTAATGGTTAAGACTTGAACCTACTCAACCTTTTTCTTCGCCGTCATCGGATGACCCTTGTTCACCTACCCTCTGATCCAACAATTTCGGATCTCTATTGATCCCACAGTGGCAATCGCTCCTAAATTTGAAAGGGACGATCATGATCCTTCGATCCCTTACAAAGGATTTCTAACATTCTATTTCCTTTGTATATTCTGCAACACCATTCCTCCTGATCTTTTCAACTTCACGGTCTAAATTCGATCTCAACCACGAGACTCTGACCAACATACCCAACCCATACCGGCCTAGTGTTTCCACCAGAAGATCTGATACCAATCTGTAACATACCCTACCACCCATAGGCTGGGGTAAGCTACCTTCAAGCCCACCCTTGGAATTCTGTCTCTTACTGATACATTTTTAAATTAATAAGGATGCATAAAAGAAAATATCTAATGACATGCACAACAATAACCAACAAGCATGCATATTCTAAAGATTCAATTAAATGATAAATAGATACATAACATAATACATTCATGTAAAGGTGAATAATAACATAACAAAGAGCACTTATCTTTATAAACAGAGACACCAAATGGTTGCATAACAAGGACGTTCTACCCAACTGTAGACACTACTGTTCCAAATCTCAATAATAGTGTCACCCCCGAGCTAGGGATATGAATCCACAAAGACGGTTCTAGAGTGTTACTTGGCTTCCCAAACCAATTAGCACTCAAGCTCTCACAGGATTTCCCAACACTCACAACAATCCAAGTATCTAGCTCTCTTTTGCCAAGCCTATGCCATCTAGGAGAATGGACCCCCACCCTTCTCTACCATGCAGTCCCTCAGGAAGTCCTTCTCCTTCCAGGGCTCCAACACAACTGATATATAATCTCCATGATGGAACTCTCAGGACTTGTAGTTGTGAACAAAATTAGACACAGGTCAATGCATCTTAGACATGCAGGCCTGAAGTCATGGATGGATTACACCAATGACCTCTACAACCAATAATACCATGGCTACTCCTCAAAAGTTCATTTCCCTTTCCCCAAGCCAAGATACAAACAAGGAAAAATGAATGAGTGATAGGTAAGAATGGAATGAAAGAACGAGTGAGTAAGTGAGTGAACAAATGAACCAGTGAATGAGCGAATGAGCAAATGAATGAATGAGCGAACCCCCCAATCAGACCAGGGACGGGTTTAATTATTTTTGTGGGGAATCAAGAACCTCCTGGCATCCCCCAAGAAGCTCACGTAACTAATCAAATCCCTTCGACAAAAAGGGTAATTAAAATAGGAAATAAACATTTATCCCCTCAAGCCCCCTCCCTTGTCGAATCATAGCCCCCTATAACTCTAGTCCTTGTCCATCTAGCAACCAATGATGTATTTATTATCAATAATGATCAAAACATTACATTTCTTGGGTACAACATTCTTTTAATAATTGTTTGGGCACTCTAGCCTCTCAGCAGTGTAACAATATATTATTTAAAATGGGGTCTCAAAACCTGGGGTGTTACATGTGACCACATGTACCTAGAGATATCTACTCAATATCTTAAAATTTTCAAGGTCTGAAACATCCTAGAAAATAATTTATAGAAAAGGTTCCAATATGACCTGTTTGAAATGGATTTTAGGAGCATTCAAGAACCCTAATGTCCATAAGGAATATCTTCAAATGTATAGTGAACCAACATCTGAATTTTTTATTATATTTACATAAAGAGATATTCTTTGTCGGTTCACACTTTCAAGGTATAGAACATCCCAAAACATAAGTTATCATGAAAATTTCATGATGACCCAAAACTAAATTCACTACGCTTCCCTTTTGGAATGATATTCATTGTTTGCTCATCCATTTTTCACACACACACACACACACACTTTTTCACAATACTTTATATTTTTATACTTTTTTCATAACCCTTCATGAAGGTAAATGTCCATTCATTAAGTAATTAATTCTCCTTTTGTACTTTATTTTTCCAAATACCATGGGAAAATACCCAAACCCATGGATTTGAAACCACCATTTCACTTTTCACTTTTTCACATGCACCCCTTTTTTAATATACTTGTAAATCTATATATATATATCTTGAAAATTATGTGTATATTGTAATTCCATAATATGAAATTAATGACAACAATAATACTTTGTCATCATTGAAAATAATTCCAAATATATCCCCTTTGTCATTGATGACAATCTTGTAACAAAACACATAGTCCACTAGGCATATAAAGAATTACCCCCTGTCTACAACTCTCCCCTTGTTTACAAATCTCCTAGGAATAGAAATATTGATTCCCTTATCTACAAATATTCCCCTTTGAAATCGATGGAAAAGAGATGCTCCCCATAAACGTATGCTTCTCATTAACTACTTAGTGTCTTGATCAGATGGATATTACTCCCAATTGCACATCCCTTAATTTGTTGTGATTGCAAAAAATTCTCAAACACAGTAAAGAAACACTCCTTAAGAAGTCTCAACATTGTCGCCGACAATGCAAGATAATCAATCTCTACCAATCTAGACAATCTTTGTATCCAACATAAGCAATAGTACATCTCCAACAATAGTCAAACATGCTTTGATCGGTCTAAAAAAATATAAATCGACTCAAAAAGAAACAATCGAGTCAACAAAAAGACATCAATTGGGTTCACATATCAACAAATTCATGTATTACCCCCGTTGAGGAATCAATAAGTAGTAGCAATAGTTCTCATCAAAAATTCTAGTCAACAAACATCTTAGTCGAAACTCAATCGACAAATACTTAGTCAAAACTCTAGTCGACTATCATGTCAGGTCGATCCTCAATCGACCACTTCCAAGGAAATCATCAGTAAGTAGGAGGAATTCTATAGAATTGTACAACCAATGATACATAACGATATGATATCCTCAAACATATGGTCAAATGATTCCACGACCATACATCAATCCAACCAAAATATTTCCTAGTAGTCGACACTGGTCCATAATTTTGTCTTTAACATCTCTTCTGGAAATATATAAAAGAAAGATTAACATTCCTTCAATTTTTATGGTGAGGATGATGACAGGGCACATATTTTTGTGTTGGATGATCAAAGGAAGTAGGATCAGGGTTATGTTCACTTATAGGAGTATAAAAACCCGACATATCAACAACAACAACATGATCAAATTATGGTATGTGAGGAACATGTGACTCATCAATATATTCGATACAATCAACAGTAGGTTGTTCTTCTATAAAACTAGTTTGAATTCCTCCTGCAACAAATAGAACTTCCTTGGTTGTAGAAAGGATAGGTGTAGATGGGGAGGAAACAACAACATTATATCCAAGACCAGTCTTACTGAATGAATACATTTGAAAATTGATGATATTTTCTAAGGTTTCATCACTCTTTTCAAAATTCAAGGTTCTATTTAACTTAATTGTTGTTTTCTCTAGTTCCTTTATTAAGGAAACAATTTTAGATTCTAGTACTTTGGAATTTTCTTCCTTTTCTTGAGTTGGATTCTCACCACTTCTTCCATCCTTATTTCTTCTTCTAATTGAAATTTTAGGTTCATGATTTATGTTTCTTCAAGGATTTATGACACTTTATCTTTTGAATCATGGTCCTCTTCTTCATATTTTGGCAGAGGCTCCTTTTGTTCCAAATTCTTCTTCCTAAGCTCCTTTATTTTACTTAAGGCACACATGAGTTCTTCTTCAATATCCACTTCCCCATTTGTTTCAACATTTTCTTCTTCTTTTGAATCCATAATTTCTTTCCCTTTTTCTTCATCAATATTTGTTTTTATGGCCATGAAAAGAGTTTATTTTCTTTCACTACCAGAGATACTTTCATTGCTCTCTTCAGATGAGCTACTTCCTCTTTGGATTGAATACTTTTCTTTTTCTTATGGAATTTTTTATTCTTTTCACTCTTTCCCTTTTGATGAGGTTTTCTCTCTTTCTTATTGTTATTGTTGGATTACTGAGAGGGGGGGTGAATTAGTAATAGCGTAATTATAATCCTTTTTCTCCAAATAATCCAAGTGTTATATCAATGTAGAAATATTATCCAATAATGAGCAATAAGAAATGAACAATCACACACATACATAGTACACCAGTGTTTTACGTGGAGAACCAAATCAGGAGAAAACCACAGAATGCTTTATCTTATATGTCTTGAAGAATTACATTCATTGGAAGCACCAACTTCCTTTGTTTTCTAGCTACAACTGGAAGGAGGCTCCACCACCCTAGTTTCTCAGGATACAACCTGAGGGAAGATCCAAATACACAATTCTTTGGATACAACCAGAAGGAGGCTACAAACCCCTATGTTCTCTGGCTACAACCGAAAGGTGGCTACAACCACCTGTCCTTGCCCCGTCCACCCTCCATGAAATAGAAGTAGAATAATGGAACCACTGTCACACTATCACTGCGAGATATACCATTGTAAACATGTACCAATAAACCTGAACCATGCATCAACCATGCATCAACATGTACCTCAAACTGTAATCAACCTGTACCATAAACAAGTGCATCAACCATGCACCAACCTGTACCAAATAATCTGTAATCAACATGTACCATAAACAAGTGCATCAACCATGTACCAACCTGTACCAAACAATATATAATCAACCTGTACCATAAACAAGTGAAACCAACCATGTACCAAGTATGTACCAATCATTTGTCAAGTACTCATCAACTATGACTCATCAATATGTACCAACATCATCAACTATACACCTCATGTATGTGCCAACTCATCAACTACTTGTCTCAACCATGTACCCAACTTGTACCTCAACCAAAACCTCTTATAAATTTCATCATCCAAATATGATTTGTAACTCTGTAATAGACCTGGTGTATATTATCACATACCTTCAAACCTTCCTTAACTTTAACAATAAGAGACTAGCATTTGCATCAAATGTTTCTTTAGTCTCACAAGACTAGTTTTGGATTACTCAACAACCCTAACTTGAAATTATCATAACTTTGTTCCTGTAATGAATATAGATCTGAAACTGATACACAATGTTCTTCAGTGTGTTTTATGCAATTTATCCAGGTTTCACTACTTGGAACCTCTCAGAAAATGAGTTATGGAAAAAATGGCACACCTTGCTAAATTCTAGCTTATTCTAGAGAGCGACCTTGTAGAGCGTGCCCCACACGAATGTTTATTGAAATGATTTGAAACTATTACACAGAATACCAAATATTGTAATCTAACCAAAAAATTTGGTCTTATTGAATTTGGATATATTATGAATAATTTATGACATTGTTGACCCGAAACACCTGTTTTTGACTAGTTTCAGGACTAGCCACAAACCCTATTTTCCACGGAGTGTAACTTCAAAAATGTAATGACCCACATGCTTAATATTTTACCAAAGATACTTGGATATGTTTCCTAAATGGAATAGAAATTTCAAGGTTTGAATAATTCTAGGAATTTTTTTATTGCGAAAATGGTTAGATGATCTGAAAAAAACATACCTTAGAAAACATCATCAAAATAATTTATCCTTCCTTGAATTCCGGCCTTATTTTCTTCACTTTCCTCAGAAATTCGGCTTAGATATCCTTTGGTTACCTCAGAAACCTATAGGTATTTAATATGCTCAAGTGTTTCTTAAATGAGATAGCCTTGCCTCTTATTTATACTCTCCAAGTAGCTTCCTTAAAAACATCTTCTAGGTCACTTTGCCCACTTTCCTTATTTTAGGGTTAACCCACTTCTAATTTCTCCATTAAATTTATTATTGAATTAATTTATTTGTATTCACTTTGAATTATAGTACACTCGTCACTTCACTTTATTATTTACCTTTTAAGGCCATAACTCTCAAACCGTGAGGAGTTATGTGACATTCCACATACCACCAGAAATGGAATGAAATTTAATATCCATAAAGAATAGTATTACCTGAAAATATATCAAAACTCATACTGTTATCCATCAAACAAACTTAGGTTCTCCAACTTCTCATGGCCATAACTCTCTAACCGTGAGGAGTTATGTGACGTTCCACATACCACCGGAATTGGAATGACAAGAAATATCCATATAGGATAGTTTCACTGATAAATTCACTGGCGTTCATCTCATTATTAAACAAATAAGAATGGTTTCTCTAACCACACTTCTAGGATAACTCAATCCACAAAGTGTCTTCCCGTGAGGGCTTTCACCATAAGGGGACCACTTTGGAGTTCATCAATTTCTACTTATTATCAACCATGACAAGACAATAATGAGTCATATTTACATCAAAAATCTTGGGTACATTACCCAACCTTTGTGCTACGGGTATTTCTTCAAGGTTTGACATCAATGACAACCAACCTTAATAAAAAATATCCCCCTTTGGCATTGATGGCAACAATCTTATGCAATACTGAAATCATATCACTCATGTTCCCCCCTAGAACAATGCCTCTATCCTCTGTCTCCATCCTCTACATCTGATAAATATCCCTCCCTTTATCATCAATGGCAAAGGTATATTTCCATTCGGGGTTGCTCCCCCTGATTGAATTGTCCTCTTATGGTGCTTCCTCGTGTAAATATAAGACATATAAGATAAGCATTCAAAAATAATTCATTTTAGAGTAGAAATAACTCCAAGTCTCTGGAGAAGATATTCAAAGGATTCCCATGGAAGTGGTTTTGTGAATATGTCTTCCACTTGTTCTTTTGAGCCCACATACTCAACTCCGATGTTATTTTCTACAACCTGCTCCCGTAGAAAGTGATACTTTATTGGAATGTGATTCATCTTGGAGTGCATCACCGGGTTCTTTGAGATAATGATGTCACTTGTATTATCAAAATAGATTGGAATGGGCTCATCATACTCAACTTGTATATCTGTCAGAGTTTATTTCATCCAAAGAACCTGTGTACAACATGATGTTGTTGCAATATACTCTGCCTCGGCTGTAGATAAATATACCGATGATTGTTTCTTGCTTAGCCATGATACTAAAAACTCACCCAAGTAGAACGTTTCTCCACTGGTTCTTCGTTAGTCATCAATACAACCTACCCAATATGCATATGTGTAGGAAATAAGTGATAGTTCCTTTCCTTTTGGATACCATAATCCAAACTCTTCTGTTTCTTTTAGATATCTGAAAATACTCTTCACTGCTAGCACATGTGACTTCATTAGTGCTGCCTGAAATCATGCCACCTGTCCAACTGTCTGCATTACATCTAGTCTGGATGTTGTCACATATAGTAGGCTACCATTCATTGACCGGTATTTCCTCTGATCTGTAGACTTCGAATCATCATCTTTTCTCAACTTGCAACTGGTTTGCATGGGAGTGATAACTAGTTTGCAATCTTCCATTATGAACCTGTTTATCATTTCTCTGATATACTTGGTTTGATAAATAAATATTCCTTGGTTGCTTTGATGTATCTGAAGTCCCAAAAAGAAGGATAGTTCTCCAAGTAACGACATTTCAAATTCATTCTGCATATCTTTTGCAAATTTCTAGCTTAACCTGTCACCATCACTACCAAAAATAATATCATCAACATAAACTTCATTTAATAAAATATTACCTTCACTTACCTTGATGTAGAGGTTGTTGTCTGCACTTCCTTTTATGAACCCTACCTGATACAGATACTTATCCAACCTAGATTACCATGCTCTAGGATCCTGTTTTAGACCATACAAGGCCTTCTTTAATTTACACACATAATCTGAGTTCTCTGACAACTAAAATCCTTCTGGTTGTTCAATGTAGACTTCTTCTTCAAGTTCCCCATTCAAAAAAGATAATTTTACATTCATTTGATATACTTTAACATTTTTGGAGCATGGATAGGCTAAAAGAAACCAAATTTCTTCCATTCTGACAACTGGGGAAAATGTCTCTTCAAAGTCAATTCCTTCAATATATGCATATCCTTTACATACCAATATAGATTTGTTCCTTGTAAATTGTCCATCTTCATTTAATTTATTCCTAAAAACCCATTTTGTGTCGATCACATTCTTATTCTTTGGTCTTGGAACCAGTTCCCAAGTGTCATTTTTCTCTATTTGATCTAATTCTTCATTCATGGACTTATTCCAAAATTCATCCTTTTTGGCTTCTTCAAAACAATTTGGTTCAATTGTAGATAAGAGTGCTAGGTGTGTTTGTTCTGGTGAATGGATTTTTCTTCTAGTCTCAACTCCTGCATCTTTGTTTCCAATAATCT
>JZKD02S0284884.1:855715-881861 GCA_000966675.3 Picea glauca | reverse complement strand
AAATGATAAAGGAGTTCACCCCTCTCTTGGGCTACATCTCCTGGTCCAACTTCCAATGGATCATTTGTATTATTTTCTCAAAGTGCTCAAAAATGTGATTTACAATGCTCAAAATGAAAAATAGACTACTCCAATGGCTTCAGAACGTCCAAAAACCCCTAGTTGGGATTTTTCGGCACCTCGTTTGGCCAAAAATTGAAGAAGATAGGCTTCTTGGAAGTCCCCCCTTCAAACTTGCTATCTCTGCATCTACAAAACACACCCTTGTTGGCTCAACCTAGCCCACACACATATTTAAGCGTAAAAACTTAGCACCGGGTGCAACTGCACGACCGGTACAAACTGTCACACAGTTACGCATTGGCCCTTAACCGTCTAAGGCCCGTGGGCATGTTAAGCGCCATACGACCACGCAAATATAAATAAAGGGTCAAAGTTCAAATGGTTATAAACAAAGGCGCGCCCATGGTCACATCGCATACCATGCGACCGATGGCTCAAATGAAAGGGCTATACAATAGAGCACGCATATAGTAATGTGGTCACATT
Organism: Picea glauca; assembly: GCA_000966675.3. Taxonomy (NCBI): domain Eukaryota; kingdom Viridiplantae; phylum Streptophyta; class Pinopsida; order Pinales; family Pinaceae; genus Picea; species Picea glauca. The sequence continues at coordinate 881,312 of JZKD02S0284884.1, read as the reverse complement.
GTATATACGCGGGACCGGGGGTCGGGGCTAAGCCCCGACCCAGTCTACGCCCACCATATAATACATATGAACATAAATATAATGTACACTATTTATATTACGAGGCACATGTGGTGGCGTGTCGGTCGACAGCCATTCCCAAGTCTCTTCCCCTGCCCGGAGGTCGCGGGGTCGAGTCCTGCTGAATGCATTAATTTTATACCAATATGTGTGTGACAAGTGGTGGCCATTGATTGGGCCATGTGTCACCATCCCATTTGTTGCAAACATGCCACATAATATACCAACTATCCACACAACTTCCTGCCACGTGTCATACGGCCTACCACGTCAGCGTTTGTACGGACTGTATAGTCAGCACCCCTTTTTTTTGCCTGTTTGTCATTTTGAAAAGAACGCGATATCTCTCGCTCCCGACATCCATTTGAACCCAAATGAGTTGCGTTGGGTTCGTAATGACGAGGCCTACGCTCTCGTTCGAGTTGAAGCGATTCCGAGAACTTTGAATTTTGAGCAAAATTTGATCCCCTAGATCAATATGAAACTGTTACACAACATACTAAAGAATTTAGTCTAACCAACACATTTGGTCTTACTGAATTTGTATCTGTTATGAAGAAGTTATGATGCTTTTTCCCGAAACACCTGTTTTTGACTAGTTTCAAGACTAGCCACAAACCCTATTTTCCACGGAGTGTAACTCCAAAAATACAATGACCCACAAGATGAATTTTTTACCATAGATACTTGGGTATGTTTCCTTAATGGAATATAAATTTTACAGTCTAAATCATTCTAGAAAAAAATTTATTGCAAAAATGGTGAGATGACCTGAAAAAAATGTACCTTAGCATCATCAAAAGAATTTATCCTTCCTTGAATTCCGGCCTTCTTTTCTTCACTTTCCTCAGAAATTCATCTTAGATATCATTTGGTTACCTCAGACACCTATAGGTATTAAATATTCTCAAGTGTGTCTTAAATTAGAGAGCCCTGCCTCTTATTTATACTCTCAAAGTAGCTTCCTTAAAAACATCTTCTAGGTCACTTTGCCCACTTTCCTTATTTTACAATTAACCCACTTCTAATTTCTCCATTAAATTTATTATTGAATTAATTTATTTTGTATTCACTTTGAATTATGGTACACTCATCACTTCACTTTATTATTTACCTTTTAAAATCTCTTAAACCACTTTGACTACTTTGACCTTTTTGGGCTTCTAGATGACATATGAAGGTCCTCCAACTTCGTAAGGCCATAACTCTCAAACCGTGAGGAGTTATGTGACATTCCACATACCACCAGAAATGGAATGACATGTAATATTCATATATAATAGTATTACCTAAAAATATATCAAAACTCATATCGTTATCCATCAAACAAACTTGGGTCCATTACCCAAACTTGGGTTCTCCAACTTCTCATGGCCATAACTCTCTAACCGTGAGGAGTTATGTGACGTTCCACATACCACCAAAAATGGAATGACAAGCAATATCCATATAGGATAGTTTCACTGACAAAATCACTGGTGTTCATCTCATTATTCCACAAATAAGCATGGGTTCTCTAACCATACTTCTAGGATAACTCAATCCGCAAAGCGTTTTCCCTTGAGGGATTTCACCATAAGGGGACCACTTTGGAGTTCATCCATTTCTAATTATTATCAACCATGACAAGACAATAACAACTCATATTTACATAAAACAATATTGGGTCCATTACCCAACCTTTGTGCTACAGAGCTTTCTTCAAGGAATGACATCAATGACAACCAACCTTAATTAACAGTTATGATATTCTTCTTCATCACTACTTTCATTTTTTGCATATGGACACTTAGCATCAAAATGTCCTATTTTTCCACAATTAAAGCATTTAAAGGGAAATTTACCTTTGTATTTTCCATATCCTTTTTTGAGTTTTCTCACAAAATGTGCTTCTTTGTATCGTATTCATTTTTGGATCTATTTCTTGATTCATGCTCTCTATTCTTTGTCTTCTTTGAAGCTTTGAAGGTTTCTTCTCTCTTTGATGAATTTTCTTTCTCTACTGCCATTTCATATGTCGTGAGGATCCCATGTAATTAATACATTATCAATTTATCAAGATCCTTCATTTCTTCAATGGAAGAAACTTTGGAATTAAATATTAAGGAGAGTGACCCTAACACGTTTTTAACAATCATAGGTTCTTCAATATTTTCCCCAAGTCATATTATGGTGCTGGAAATTTCATCCACACGAAGGAGATATTCTACTAAATTTTCTTTGTCTTTCATTTTCAGGCTCTCGAACTATATTTTATGATTTTGGATCTTTTCCTTCTTAACCCTATCATCGCCTTCATATATATTTTGAATATTTTCTAAAATTTATTTTTCTAATCCACAATGCATCACATTGACAAACTCATATTTTGATAGATCAGACAAGATGGCATTCATGACTTTTGCATTATTTTCACTAGGCTTCTTCCTGACTGAATATGTTGGTGGCGTTTTTGGGGTTATATAACCATTCATAAATTATTTCCAAATATTAAGACCAATATCCATTAAATAGGTTCACATCCTTATGCTCCAGAAGGCATAGTTTATTACATAAAATAATGGAACCCTGTTTTTGGAGAAACCATCTTGATCGACCATGTGTGCTCCTAAGATCTAACTTCTAGTGGTTAGACTGTTTCTAAAGGAACTTGATCTAATACCAATTGTTGAGAACACCTTTATACTGAGAGGGGGGGGGGGTGAATTAGTATAAGACAATTTTTTACTTTTTCAAACATTCATCAACCATACGAAAACAATCACATAGGATTTATATTAACTACAGAACATGGAACCCAAGGTTCATGTGGAAACCCTTTCAATAGAAAACTACAAAAATTCTCTTTATAATTATTTGTAGCCACCAACCTACTATTACAAATATTTGTAGGCACCAACCTACTAGAGACACCAATTGATGCAGGAGCATCGTAAACATTCAAGCGAGCGTGGAGGCGAAAGACACTTGGAAAGTGCAACATGCATTTTTCATGTTTTTCATGTTTTGAAAGTTTAAGGGAGTGGATATAAATGTGATAGCTAGAAGCGTATTTGCATTTATGTTTGGCTATTGAAAATAGATCGTGAGCGATTTGCTCTCATATGTCAATGTAAAAGGCATCTAAGCCCAGTTAATGAAAGTAGGTAGGTTTGAATTAATAGACTAGACAGTTTAGAGAGTAGGAGGGAAAATGGATATAGACACCCTCACCATTGTATCATTGTAGTATTGTACCATTAGCATAAAAAAATAAGAGGAGAGATGTAGCAGAAAGTTGTAGAGAAGAACCCATGTATAGAATCTTTGAATTAATATATGGAGCTTTGAATCAGAGTCATGGTGTTATGATGTTTTTTGTGTATACATGTTGAATGGTATGCTGATAGTTGTGTTATTCTCTTTGTTATGAATTTGTTTTAATACTGTGTGTATGTAGGATTTCATGTTGAATGTTTGAAGTCCGAGAGAGAGAGAGAGAGAGAATGAGTTTCAATTGTTTATCTTCCTAATTGAAAGTTCCTGCAAGGAGTGTAGTGAAACGTCCACAAGGAGTGCATTGATGAAGGTTCAGAGTCTATCTCTGAAAGCTTGGGAGGGATACCATTGTTCTCATTCCAGCAGAAGTGCAGGTGAAGCACATAAGCCATGCAAGGTGTGTGTAGGCTGGTTGAAAGATATAACTTATCAACCAAGGGGAGAATTGGAAGACTACTGTTGCGGGAATGCACAAAGTCAAAAGATCAAATAACCAGGAGTATTTGACAGTCTTCCGTAAGGAGTGCATTAAGGAACCATTTTGGAGGTCTGAGTTTGTGAGTGAAAGCTCAGGAGGGATAATACCTTTGAACACTTCAAAGGAGGTATGAGGTCGAACTACCTCAAAGGGGGATGAGGGTCGAAGTCATCCAGCATAAGTAAATTTCATAAGGAAGAACCTTGGTTTATTTCATAGAAGTTGTCGAGGAGAAACGAGCAGTCAAAATTCTATGTGGATAATTCGCGAAGTTGAGAGGACCGTGGGATTCCAGTGAAGCTGCAAGAAGGATAAGCATTGGATGAATCCACCCTTCGGGAGGTAATAATCAATGTGGACCGTTGATTGTGCTTTTCACAAGCCATCAGATCATTTTAGCATTTTGGGGATCCTGACGACAAGGAGTTGAGTGCAGTGGAACGAAAGTTCCGAAGTCACGAGTTGCGACAAGAATTAAGGGGAGTTTTGGGATTTCGACACTTCGGGAGCTTGGGGGTTGAGAGGAGTCAATTTCAACTACAGGAGTTGCGAAGTGGCGATAGTTGAGAGCTCGTGTGAATGCGTGGTACATCTACCAGGTGGGGACCGCAAGGGTGACAGGTGAAATGTACTCACACATCGAGGGGAAAACCTATAGTTACCCTATCGCATCTCGGAATTTCGTAAAGGAGGAGCACCAAGGCTCTACACTTCAACTCGCGAGGTTGCGAGTTGAGAGAAGTGTGAAAGGGAAGTCAGACTATCGTTGACTATTGCGTTTCAAGATTTTGTAGGAAAAGAGAACGAGAGCTCAACGCTAAAATCCATGAGATTGAGAGTGCGAAAAACGCTTGTGCCAGGGTCAGTTGTGGTCACAGGGAGGTGAAGCTTGTACCTTGTTTCTGTCCACATAAGGGGGTTTCAGAAGGACCTGTGGATCAATTTGTTGAAGGTTCCGATAAGGATATGAAAGAGCCACTTCGGCTCAAGGAGATTAGAAAGATCCTGCATGGACCTTGGCCCGAGGGTTCGGGGGTCTGCATCAGTTGTGGTATTAGAGAACAAAAAAAATTCTTTTCTTTCTGTAGAAGAGGAAAGGAGAAATTTCTCAGCCATGTCACCTAGAAGAAGAGACAGACCAATGCCTAATCCAGTAGTGGAAAGGGAAATGCACAAACTACGTGCCAGACTTGATGCCATGGAGGCAGCACAGAGGCTCATAGTCGACACTGGGGATATCAGTGAGGCTGACAGTGAAAATGAAGCTGGACATGAAGGAGAAGAAGTTTCATTCGAAGATGCTGCAGATGAACACCTATTTAGGGTTGTTGCAAGGATAGGTGCTGAAGAAAAAATGGACATTCCAGTATACGAAGGAAACCTAGATGTTGAAGAGATTCTAGACTGGATTAGAGCTCTGGATAAATACTTTGACTATGAGGATGTTGAGGAAGATAGGAAGGTCAAACATGCTATCACTAGACTTAAAGGGCATGCAACATTATGGTGGGATGAACTGCATTCTGAAAGATGCTGGAAAGGCAAGCAAAAAATCAAGAGTTGGGATAGAATGGTTGCGAAGATGAAAGCCAAATTCATACCCAAGGATTATCAAATTACTCTATTTTAGAGGATGAAGAATTTGAGACAGAAGCTGATGTCAGTGAAAGAATACACTGAAGAGTTCTACAAGATAAATATCAGAGAAAGTCATCAGGAAAGCGATGATGAAAAGGTTGCTAGGTACATGAATGGTCTGCGATATGACATTCAAGATGAGATGAGCATGATGATCATTCAAAATGTGGAAGATGCTTATCATATGGCTATGAAAGCTGAAGAGAAGTTGATTCGAAAGCAAGGTCAAAGAAGCCGAGGTAGAAGTCAAGCCAAAGGCAAGACAATTGCCCAAGACAGAACTTAGAAATCTAAAGAAGAGGGGAAGAAACCTCAAACTGAACATGAGAGAGGCGGAAACTCACTGAGAGGGAAGTATTCCGATAGAAATACTTTTCCTTGAGCTAGAGGAAGAGGAAGAGGCAGATGCGGTGAAGTTAAGTGTTTTTTCTGTGGGAAAAATGGACATAAATATTATGAGTGTCCAGAAAGAAAGAAAGAAAGAAGGTGGTGAAACTCACATTGCTGAAGCTCAAGGACGGAATGTTGAGGTAGAATATGTTGAAGGCAGAAGATCCTTGATGATGAGGAAAGTTCTCTTAACTCTAGATAAGGAGGTAGAGAACCCAGCCCAAAGGAATAGATTGTTTCGGACTGCTTGAAAGACCAAAGGCAGAGTATGCAAAGTCATAGTGGATAGCGATAGCACAGACAATATCGTTTCTACAGAGATGGTAGAAAAGATGGAGCTGGAGACTATCGTACATCCAATCCCATACTGAGTTTCATGGCTACAAAAAGGACATTAGGTAAATGTCACTAAACAATGTTTAGTTGAATTTAAAATAGGAGGATATAAGGATGAAATATTATGTGATGTCATTCCCATGGATGTTTGTCATCTATTGTTGGGTAGACCGTGGCAATATGACAGGAATGTGGTTCATGATGGGAGAAAGAACACATACACCCTAGAGAAAAATGGGAGAACACACATGTTGTTGCCAATCAAGGAAAAAGAGGTGAGACCAAAGGTGAGCAACACTGTACTTCTCATGAGTGGGAAGGAACTTCTTAAGGAGGTTAATAAGAAGGAAGACACACAATTTATTGTGGTCAGGAAGCCTAGAATTGTTTTGACCAATACAAGGATAGATGAATTACCAGAAGAAATCCAGGAGTTGCTGGAAGAGTTTGCTGATATAGTAGTGGACGAACTACCTCGTTCATTACCACCTATAAAGAGTATAATCCATCACATCGATCTTATACTTGGAGCCAGTTTACCAAACAAATCCACGTACAGGTTAACACCGCGGGAGAATGAGGAAGTCAAGAGAGAGGTCCAGGACTTAATGGACAAAGGATTGATTAGAGAGAGATTGAGTCCATGCACTATTCCAATAGTGCTCAGCCCAAAGAAATATGGAGGCTGGAGAATGTGTATAGACTTAAGGGTGATCAATAAGATCACCATCAGATATAGATTTCCATTGCCAAGGATGGATGATTTGATGGATTGCTTGAGTGGAGCAAGATTTTTTTCAAAGATTGATTTGAAAAGTGGATATCATCAAATTCGTATGAGAGAAGGTGATGAATGGAAGAAAACATTCAAGATGAATGAAGGGATATATGAATGTCTTGTTATGCCATTTGGCTTAACAAATGCACCTAGTACTTTCATGAGATTGATGAATGAAGTCCTGAAAGAGTTCATCGAGAATTTCGTCATTGTATATCTTGACCATATATTTATTTTCAGCAAGACAGAAGAAGAACACTTGAATCATTTAGCTGCAGTGATGAGGAGGTTACAGTAAGAGAAATTGTTGATAAATGTGAAGAAATCATCATTTATGAGGACAAAACTCATTTATTTGGGTTTTTTTATCTCTGCAAATGAGCTGAAGATGGATCCGGAGAAGGTGAATGCAATTAAGAATTGGCCATCACCGAAAAGTGTGTTTAAAGTTCGAAGCTTCCATGGTTTAGCTAGTTTCTATAGGAAATTCATCCAAAATTTCAATGGGATTAGCACACTGATGATGGATACGGTGAAGAAAAGACACAAATATTTTTATTGGACAGAGGAAGCAGAGAAGAGCTTCAATCTGTTGAAGAGGAAGATCATTGAGTAGCCAATTCTAGTTTTTTCGGACTTTAGCAAGACGTTCCAGGTCAAGTGTGACGCGAGTGGGTTTGCAATTGGAGCGGTATTGAGCCAAGATGACAGGTCGATCGCATACTCCAACGAGAAGATGAATGAAGCGAAGATCAGGTACTCCACATATGACAAAGAATTTTATGTGGTCATACAAGTGTTGAAGAAGTGGAGGCACTATTTGGTTCCTAAAGAGTTTGTTTTGTACAGTGATAATCACACTTTGCAATTCGTGACTCAACAGTACAAGTTGAACCAAAAGCATGCTAAATGGGTTGAATACATGCAGAATTTTAATTTTGTAATTAAACATATTTATGGAACTGCTAATAAAGTTGTTGATGCTTTGAGCAGGAAATGTTTGCTTATGCAGGAATTCAAAGTCAAAACTTTGGGTTTTGATAACCTTAAAGAAATGTATAGGGATGAACCATATTTTAAGGAAGCATATGAGCCATCTGAGAATCCAGTTCTCAAGGACAAAGCCTAATGGACCAAATATATGATCCAGGAAGGATTATTATTCAAAGGACATTAGTTATGTATTCCAAAATGCTTCATGAGGGAGAATCTACTGAAAGAAAAACACAGTGGAGGGTTGGCCGGACACTTCGGTCATGATAAGACATTCTCAAAGTTGAATGGCATGTATTTTTGGCCAGGAATGAGGACAAATGCAGGATTTGTCGGAACACAAAAGGAAAAAGGCAGAACACAGGGTTGTATCAACCATTACCCATACCAGAAAGGTCGTGGGATGCAGTGAGCATGGATTTTATATTGGGACTGCCAAGGACACGAAGAGGATGTGATTCAATATTTGTGGTAGTCGATAGATTTTCCAAGATGGAACATTTCATACCATGCCATAAAACCAGCGACGCAACTCATATTGTGAACCTTCTTTTCAAACAAGTCATCAGACTTCACGGCTTGCCAAGGAGTATAGTTTCTGATCGGGATACTAAGATCATTGGACATTTCTGGAGGAATTTATGGAAGAAGTTGGGGACAAGTTTGTCTTTTAGCTCAGCTTATCATCCTTAGACGGATGCGCAAACAAAAGTTGTGAACAAAAGCTTGGGAGATATTTTGATAAGCCTAGTGACTGAACACCACAGTTAGTGGGATCACATTTTTCCACAGGCGGAATTTTCTTATAATGATTCGATCAATAGAAGCACAGGGAAGATTCCATTCCAAATTGTGTATGGAATGTAGCCAAGGGGAGTTTCTAAATTGAAATATTCATAACAAAATGAATTCAGGAGTGCTAGTGCAGAGGACTTTGCATAATCAATGAAATAACTTCACAACCAAATTAAGGAGTGATTGTAGAGTTCAAATCAAGAATATAAGCACAGAGAAAATCAACATAGGCAAGAAATTCAATTTGAAGTTGGTGATCTGATTCTTGCACATATGAGGAAGGAAAGGTTCCCAAGAGGAACATATAATAAGTTGAAGATGAAAAATATTGGACCATGCAAGGTCATAAAGAAGTTTGGGGCAAACGCATATGAGATTGAATTACCCGATGGGATCAAAATTTCACCAATATTCAATGTTGCGGATTTGTACCCTTACAAAACAGGAGCAGAGGATGAACATACATAGGTTCAGTGGACCAAACAAATGAATGTAGATGAAAAGCCACAGATGGAAAGAATAATTGGCAAGAGAGTTAGCAGGAAGACCAGAAGAAAAGAATATTTTGAATACTTGGTCAAGTGGAAGGGACATCCAGTTGAAGATGCCATCTGGGAAGATGAAGCAGAAATTCAGAAGCATGGATAGACCGTGCAAGAGCTCATGAACAAGAGTTCATGAAAATTCTCAAGCGAGGGAGTATGATGTAGGAGCATTGTAAACAGTGAAGCGAGCATGGAGGCGAAAGACAACTGGAAAGCGCAACACACATTTTTCATGTTTTTCATGTTTTGAAAGTTTAAGGGAGCAGATATAAATGTAATAGCTAGAAGCGTATTTACATTTATGTCTGGCTGTTGAAAACAAATCATGAGCGATTTTCTCTCATCTATCAATGTAAAAGGCATTTAAGCCCAATTAATGAAAGTAGGTAGGTTTGAATTAATAGACTAGACAGTTTAGAGAGTAGGAGGGAAAACAGATATAGACACCCTCACCATTGTATCATTGTAGTATTGTACCATTAGCATAAAAAAAGAAGAGGAGAGTTGTAGCAGAAAGTTGTAGAGAAGAACCCATGTACAAAAGCTTTGAATTAATATATGGAGCTTTGAATCAGACTCATGGTGTTATGATGTTTTATTTATATACATGTTGAATGATATGTTGATAGTTGTGTTATTCTCTCTGTGATGAATTTGTTTTAATACTGTGTGTATGTAGGATTTCATGTTGAATGTTTGAAGTCTGAGAGAGAGAGAGAGAGAGAGAGAGAGAGAGAGAGAGAGAGAGAGAGAGAGAGAATGAGTTTCAATTGTTTCTCTTCCTGAGTGAGAGTTCCTACAAGGAGTGTATTGACAAAGGTTCAGAATCTATCTCTGAAAGCTCAGGAGGGATACCATTGTTCTCATTCCAGCAGAAGTGCAGGTGAAGCACAAAATCCGTGCAAGGTGTGTGCAGGCTAGTTGAAAGATAGAACTTATCAACCAAGGGGATAATTGGAAGACTGCTGTTGTGGGAACGTACAAAGTTGAAAAATCAAATAACTAGGAGTATTTGATAGTCTGCCACAAGGAGTGTGTGCATGAAACCTTTTGGAGGTCTGAGTTTGTGAGTAAAAGCTCAGGAGGGATAATACCTTTGAACACTTCAAAGGAGGACGGAGGTCGAACTACTTCAAAGGGAGATGAGGGTCGAAGTCATCCAGTAGAGGTAAAGTTCATAAGGAAGAACCTTGGTTTATTTCACAAAAGTTGTCTAGGAGAAACAAGCGATCAAAATTCTCTATGGAGAATTCACGAAGTCGCGAGGACCATGGGATTCCAGTGAAGTTGCAAGAAGGATAAGCATTGGATGAATCCACCCTTCGGGAGGTAAGAATCAACATGGACCGTTGATCGTGCTTTGCACAAGCCATCATATCATTTCAGCATTTTGGGGATCCTAACAACAAGAAGTTGAGCGCAGTGGAACGAAAGTTCTGAAGTCATGAGTTGTGACAGGAATTGAGGGGAGTTTCAGGATTTCGGCACTTCAGGAGCTCCGGGGTTGAGAGGAGTCAATTTCAACTGCAAGAGTTGCAAAGTGGCGAGAGCTGAGAGCTCGTGTGAATGCATGGTACATGTACTAGGTGGGGACTGCAAGGGTGACAGGTGGCATGTACTCGCACATCGATGGGTCAACCTATAGTTACCCTATTGCATCTGGGGATTTCGAAAAGGAGGAGAACCAAGGCTCTACACTTCAACTCACGAGGTTGTGAGTTGCGAGAAGTGTGAAAGGGAATTCAGACTACCGTTGACTATCGCATTTTGGGATTTCGTAGGAAAAGAGCATGAGATCTCAACGCTAAAAACCATGATATTGAGAGTGTGAAAAATGCTTGTGCCAGGGCCAGTTGTGGTCATGGGGAGGTGAAGCTCATACCTTGTGCCTATCCACATAAGGGGTTTCAAAAGGACCTGTGGATCGATTTGTTGAAGGTTCCGATAAGGATCCGAAAGAGCCACTTCAGCTCAAGGAGATTAGAAAGATCCTGTGCGGACCTCGGCCTGAGGGTTTAGGGGTTTGCATCACCAATCCTCACTAGCAAAAATCCTTGTAGGCAATAAACTACTCTTACAGATATTCATAGATACCAATCTACTGGAGACACCAATCCACACCTCTAAGCACCAACTTACAAAGAGACACCAATCTTTTTGTTTGAGCCACACCAACCTACTCTTACATATATTCGTAGACACCAATCTATTGGAGACACCAATACCCACTACTAAGCATCAACTTACAAAGAGACACCAATATCTTTGTGTGAGTTGCACCAAACTTCACCAAGTCTGCTTGTTATTTCTTCCATCACCAGGTCTGCTCATTGTTTTTTCCTTCACTAGGTGTAAATACCCATATTTAAAAAAAATATAAAATATTATTGAAAATTAAAGGAAATCAATGTTGTAAAATCCACTTGTATGTAATAACCCCATAATTAAAAATACAAGAATATTGCTGCAATAGTATAATGAGAGTTTTGGATGTCTCTTCCACAATGAGCAAAATTAACATGAAAACATTCCAATTACACTTACTTATCCTAACCTAGATGACAAATGAGATTTTGGATATACCACTTGTAACCAACCCATATTTGTAATAACATAATCATTATTAACTTTCATTTATTTGTGTGAAAATAAAACAACCATATCTTTACATGCACTCATCTCCTCCTTAATCTCTACAACATTATTGGAAGAATATTTCCACATATTTATGTCATCAATATACTTTGACTGGTTTTCTTCTTCTAATTGTTCATTAACTAGTGATGTATAGATTGCAATTTTATATATAGAAAGGATGAAAAACCCTCATTTAGGCATGGACTTCATAACAACTCATGCTTCCAGTCATTAAACTATCTAGCTTAGTATAGGCTCACACCAGTTCATAGTTTCACAGTACAAATTAGATATGGTTAGATATGGTTATTGTTATGGAAGGGATTTCAAATTGTTGTAATAATTGGAAGAAGAAGTTCCTCATTTGAAAATATACCATTTATACCTTCCTTCCCATAAGACATGTGTGTTCCCCAAAACAACACCCAATAGATTATCAATTAGACACCTAAAATTAAAGTGGTGGTAATATTTAGCCTTTCTTAATGACACAAGATCAAAAGGGTGGATCTTTCATCAATAGGTTCTTCTCTATAAAACCAAAATGTTTAGTTTACACAATGTGTTTCAAGCAATAAAAAAATAACTATACATGAGTTGACAAACTTTCAATGGGCAGTGCATATCAAATATTGTATCTTTTCTCTTACTAACACTTGCCTACATAGGCTTGTGAGAACTGAAAGATTGAAATATCATTAATTAAACATGGATTATATATATATATATATAGTTAATTAATAAGACATCTTGTGGACAAGGAGAGAGATAGAAGAATCTACAGATCTATTCTAGACTTTCAAAGATGATACCTTGCATCTATCATTCAATAGAATATATGGGACATCAAAATAAACCATAAAACATTCCCATACTCTGCTCCCTTATTTCCAGGTTGGCTTCAACTTTCCAAATAAACACACATTATATAATTTGTTTGATTATTTCCAATTTGGGAAGATGGAAATAATATACATAATGGAGTTCGGATGGTAAGCACTATCTAGTTTACCCATATATATTACCAAAGATGAAGAACATATATCAACTCTCAATTTAACTCCACATTACTATCCCCAAGGTTGGGTTGCATGGAAAACAAAATTATTATGGAATAAGAGAAAACCTTCCATAGTGAGAGCTCCAATGCTCAAGATCAACAAATATCATAGGTTCCAATAAATGTATATATGACATGTAAACAACTCAAGGTCTCAAGATCATTCTACAACCATATATTAATTTCTAGTTATTGTCTCTAGCATTTTATTGTAGCAAATATAGATCAATATCTATAAGCTTCTGGTTAATGTATGTAATGTTTTATTTTACAACAAGAGAGTTTTTTTAACTTTTTTGAAAAGTAGAGAAAGACACTCAATAGCCCAAAATATAACTTATTGACTAGTTTCTTCAATACCTAGGGGTTTGTTGATTGTATACAACACAAGTTTTAACCAACTCAATAAGCACTCAAACCCTAAATGGACGATTCAATATTTTTTGAACTCAATTACAACATTACTAATGTAACCTTTGGGTGATTTTTTTTATTTAATGAGCTAAACCCTCGGAAAGTACCTGTAATTCTTCCAATTTCCCAAAGTTAAAATTAAAGGGTTCCAAATTATGAATTAAAGACACATTTGTTCTGAGAAGAAGAGTTTACAGACTATGTCTATATTCTTGAAAAATGTTTTTATCAGTGGTCCCTCTCTTTTTCAGTAGACTAAAAGGTAAAGTTTGAAGCTATTGTAGGTGCATACATAATTTGAATAATCTTATGGTAACAAACCTCCTCCTTCAAAATACAAAATATAATATAGAAAAAATAAAAATCAAGAAAATACATAGGACAACCAATTCAAATTAGGATTGGGTTTCCTTATACTGACTATAGCATCATAATATGCTCTGGTCGATCCTGACATATATGACTACATTAGTGTAAATAAAAATTGTGTGTAATTTGAATTAAAATAAAATTAGTTATAACTTCAGAGATGAACATAGGTAGTGTTGGAAGATCGATTTTCATTGATTTCAAACTGCAGCAAACACAACAAAAGTCCTAACTCTCGGGAGAAATAGTGTTTCATAAATCACACAGAAGCTAGAGTGAAATGCAGATAGAGGTCCTTTCTAAAGGATCATGGAATCATGACCATTAGATTGGGAGCCAGATATGAAATAGCCGTTAGATCTAAATGAGAAATTTCGAGTATAACTAGAGCCATCAGATTGAACTGATAGATCGTCAGTCATAGATTGAATCCAAGTAGGAGATAGAAGGCTCCTAGACTCCAAAAATTCACCACTTCGGCGATTATTGGAGACAAGGTAGAAGCATGAAATTGCGAAGTCGCAAAATCATGAAATTCCACCAGTCGTCTGATATGATAGGAAGATTAGTTGAAATCTCAGTCGTTGATCATGGTCATCCAACATTGAACCTCTATATGTAAATAATTTTGAGTCCTAGAAATATCGAAGCCCGAAGTTGCAAAATCCCACCAACCGTCAAATCAAGGAGGAATTTCAGGTGAATTCTCGATTTTCTGATCGAGTATAGTGAAAGGACAGGGTAAGACACAAATTCCTGAACTCATGGAGTGTCAAATCCTTGAAATGACAATAGTTTTACATCCAATGATTGATTAAATAATAACCGTTGATCTCCAAGGTATGAAAAGTTTCAAAGTTTGTCAGAGCTGTGAGGAAGTGAATATCTAACCATTCATTGAGGACACAAATCCATGAAAGAGGAGAAATTGTGCACCACAAGTTGCACAACAATTAATTCTAAGGAGGTGTTTCACTATTAATTTGGACCATCGATAAAATTGATGATGTGTCATTGTAGGATTAAAAGCGCACAGTGTTTAAGTGTTAACGATCCACTATGTTGAAAGAGCACATACTGAATATATCACCATTATATTAATTGTTGACCGTTGATCGAGGGTAATGTTGAAATCACCATATAAGCACATGTTTGGAATTGTGTTTGGTCACAGGTTCTGGTCACATAGAAGAAAGAAGTTCATAGTTGGAGACTTATCGCCAAAGGTTGAACAAGCACCTTTTGTAATAGAGACTTAATCATAACTCGAGGTCACATAAAGGAAAGATAAAGTACCTCGGGATTAACTATGTTTTTTGTAGGAAAGATGAGAAGAACACCATTACTGTAATTGATAGAGAATAAGAAGCTTGATCACCATTGCGGTCACAAATACACTAAGAGCATGATAGAGGCATATGGAAGAATAAGATTAATTTTATATCCATGCAAAACTTATAAACCTATAAAAGTAGAAGATAAAGAGCATGCCTGCCAAAACCATTTGAGAATCTATTTCTTAATATAGTTTCCTCTTAAGAAGATATTGATTAAAAATCAAATTCGTCTGATTACTTAAAATTAATAGAGGAAGAAATTAATTTATGTTAATGAAAAAGTGCAATGGTTAATTATTAAAATACATAATGATTCAAAGTTCACTAGTTGGAAGACTATATAAATGAGAAATAATGGTGAGAATAAAGTGTCTCTGTAGTCTACATCAGAAGATCAAAAGGAGCAGAGTCCAAGAAAGAAATTGTAAACATTTTATGCAGTGAAGGTGGAAGGGAGGAGAAATAAAGGATTAATATCCTTTTCTAATTAAATTTTAAAGAAAGGTAGTTGGTGATTCCTAGGGTTAGTGCCCTAAAACCAGAGAGTTGGCGCTTCCTGGGGTTGGTTTCCTAAAACAAGGGAGTTGGTTCTTCCTAGGGTTGGTGCCCTGAAACAAGGGAGTTGGTGCTTCCTAGGGTTGGTGCCCTGAAACAAGGGGATTCGTGTCTCCTAGAGTTGGTGCTCTAAACTCAATCATTTATATAAAACTTGTAATTTGTATTTATGTTTATACTTATTGATGTTATTTACTAAAGTTTCTTGATAATCAATAAAGTTAATAAATAATTGTTTAAAAATTGATAAAAATTATTTATATTGATTCACCCCCCCTCTCAGTATTAAGATACATTTTGACAATTGGTATTAGAGTAGGTGCCTTCAGCACAGTCTAATAATTGGAAGGTATATTCTACATAATCCAATGGATCAAAAAGAGGGAATGCCTTCTACCATAGAACCTTTATTAAAAATGAATGATTATGCACTTTGGAGTGTGATGATGAAAGGCTATATAATGTCCCTGGGTTGTGATATCTGGAAATATGTAGAAGATGGGTACACTCCACCTACTAGTTCTCCCATAGACACAACTGAAAATAATCTTTGTAATGACAATGCAAGACCAGCCAATGCCATCCTTGGAGGATTAACCAATCCTATATTTGTGAAAGTGATGCATTGTAAGTCAGCAAAAGAAATCTGGGATAAACTAAAGGTCATATATGAAGGAGATAGCAAGTTCAAAAAGGCCAAATTAAAAACCTATAGAACACAATTTGAAAACTTGAAAATGAAAGAAGAACATAACATAGAAGAATGTCTTCAGAGAGTAGACGAAGTGGTCAACTCAATAAGAGCATTAGGAGAAGATATCATAGATCAACCCATTGCCCAAAAGATATTGAGATAATTACCCATGAGATATGATTCCAAGATTTCTACTACTGAAGATAGACCAAACCTTTATAATCTCACAATGGATGAACTTCATTGGATCCTCACAACATATGAGATGAGAAAAAGGAAATAATTACCAACAAAAGGAGAAACAACATTTAAATAATCAACATAAAAGAATAAATAGGAGCATGTGTCTAATGAATATTAGTAAAAAATATTCGATGAAGAAATAACTAACTTTATGAAGAAACTCAAGAAAGGAACTGGTAGATACAAGGGAAAGTTTCCTCTAATATGCTTTAATTGTAGAAATGTTGGACATTTTTCTTCCAAATGTCCCCATCCAAAACAAGAATAAATTAATTATGAAATACATTTCAAATAACAGAAAAAGAGACAAACCAAAGACAAAAGGAAGGTCTACAAGAAGATCTTTTACATTGAAGAGAACAATAACTCATCTGAAGAAAGTGAAGAAGAAGAGGAATTTGAGCACCTATTTATGAGTATAGAAACCCAAAATAACCACACTAAAAATACCTTTGATATTGAAGAAGAAAACTCTGAGGTTGAAGGAGAAGTGGATCTTGAAGCAGAGTTGATTAGTGCCTTGGATGAACTCATAAAGTATAAAATGAAGAACAAGTTGTTAAGAGGACAACTGCTAGAATTTAAACAAGCACAACAAAGAAGAGAGAAAGAAGTTTCAAAAACCATAAAATAATCATAGAAAATCATCATTGACTTGAAAACTCATCTTCAAGAAGTCAAAATAAATAAAGAAATATTGGATGAACAATTCAAATAAAAACAACAAATTTGTAAGAAGCTAGAGGATGAAATTAGTCAATTGAAAGGAGAACTAAAAAGAGGAAATCATCAGTCAAAGTTTGAGAATAGTTCAAATATTTTGAATGATGTCCTTAATAGCCAAATATCACCAAATAATAAATTTGGATTGGGATATGATCAAAATTCAACCTTTATTGCACAAAAAATTGATAAAAAGTCAATCAGCTATGCAGATGCTCTTAGAAATCCCTTAAAAAGAGAAGATAACAATATGAACATGGCACCATTGAAGATTGTTTTTAATAAGAAATCACCTCATCCAAAAGGAAAACGAAATTTAGTGACCACAAGGATGGTATCAAAAGGAAAAGGAAATACAATAATCAGAAGGACTCCTCCTAATAGATATCAACATATCTTCCTTGGATATTGTTATTCATGCAACAACTTTGGACACAAAGAAACACATTGTAAATCTTATAGAAACTAAAAACCAAGAAATGTCAAAATATATAAGAACAATAATAATGATGTAGAGAAAAGAAACCATAATTCATTCCCCCCTCTATAAGAGTACAATGTTGAATTCCACAAGTGCAACAACTATGTACATAAAACCAATAAATGTATATTACCAATGCAATCCTTGAAGACAAGCAACTCTAACAAATAGGATAAGAAGATATGGAAAGAAAAGAATATAGAACAAAAAGTAATTGTATCTAAAGTGGCCCTGTATACAAAGAACAAAGTGTCAGTGGTATATTGATAGTGGATGCTCAAAACATATGACAGGAGATAAAATAAAATTTATCACTCTCACAATTAACGATAAAAGTAAACTCAATTTTGGAGATAATGTATCTTCCAAAATACTAGGAAAAGGCACAGTTTCTTTGGGAAACAAGAAAAATAAAGCAGAAAACGTGGTACTAGTATAAAATTTAAAACCTAATCTACTTAGTGTAAGGCAAACCTGTGATCAGGGAAATATACTCATTTTTTACTCCCAAAAATGTGAAATAAGAGAAGAAGGATCAGGAAAATTAGTTGTTATTGCACCAAGAACCTCAAGCAATGCGTATATCTTAGATATTGAGGAAGAAGAAGAATGCCATATGATTCAAGTAAATGAAAGTTGGCTATGGTACAAAAGGATGGGACACTTGAGCTTTGATAATGTGATCAAAGCTAGTAAAAAGGGAGTTGTAAAAGATATGCCAAAAATCATCAATCCCTCAAGTCCTATTTGAAAACACTGTTAATTAGGGAAGCATACAAGAGTCAAATTCAAGACAAAAGAGCATTCTACATCAAAACCATTGGATATTGTTCACACTGATATCTGTGGGTCCTTTAGGACTAAAATCATACAATGAGAACACTACATCATTTTGATCATTGATGACTACACAAGGATGACTTTGGTATATTTTATCAAAGAAAAATATGAGGCATTTGAAAAGTTTAAAGCATTCAAGTCTTATGTAAATAATGAAACATATCTGAAAATCAAAAATTTTAAGATCAAATAATGGAGGGAAATTTACCTCTAAAAAATTCAGTAAGTTTTTTGAAGGTCATGGAATCAATAGATAATTCTCAGCTCCAAGAACTCCTCAACAAAATGGAGTTGTTGAGAGGAAAAAATAATTGTTCAATACGCTGCAAGAACTATGTTGAATGAAGCCAAGATCCTAGAGAAATTTTGGAGAGATGCAATATATAAAATAGTCCACATACTTAACTAAGCACAACTGAGCTCTAACCATGAGAAAACACCTTTTGAATTATGGTTTGGAAAACCAACATCTGTGAAACATTTCAGAGTCTTTGGAAGTAAGTGTTACATCAAGAGGGACAAAGATAATCTAGGGAAATTTGACTCTAGATCAAATGAAGGTATATTTATGGGATATTCACCTAGAAAAAAGGATTACAAGTATTATAATCAAATATTACACAAAATAGTGGAAAGTGAAAATGTAAAAATAGATGATCTAAAATTAAGATAAAATAAATCTCAAGATGAATTAAAAATTGATGAATGGAGAAGAACTAGTGATAATGAGGAAAATGGTGGATCAAAATATGAAGAAGATATTGAAGAACTATAAGAGAATGAACCACAAACTAATGAAGAGAAGGACGAGGAATAAACACCCTTACCAAAAGCACCATCAAAAAGAGTTCAAAACAATCACCCTGAAAATCAAATTATAGGGGATAAAGAAGCATGAGCAGAAACAAGAAGGAAACTTAGATTCAATTTTGAATAGGCGATTCTTTCAGTAATAGAACACAAAACTTTTGCAGAATCCAATAAGAGTGAGTACTGGATAAAATCAATGAATGAGAAACTTGATCAAATTGAGAAAAATCATACATGGGAACTTGTCCCTAGAACAAAAAACAAGAATGTGGTAGGAACCAGGTGGATATTCAAAAACCAACTCAATGAAAATGGACAGATCATAAAGAACAAAGCTATATTAGTATGCAAAGGATATTCCCAAGTGGAAGGTATTGAATTTGAAGAAACGTTTTCCCCGGT
This sequence comes from Picea glauca, assembly GCA_000966675.3. Lineage (NCBI taxonomy): Eukaryota > Viridiplantae > Streptophyta > Pinopsida > Pinales > Pinaceae > Picea > Picea glauca. Next base: position 861,476 of record JZKD02S0284884.1, on the reverse strand, counting down.
AGCAAGACTAGAGGCCATCATAATGTTTCTGGCATTTGCATGATTCAAAAACTTCAAAATTCATCAAATGGATGTCAAGTCAAAATTCCTGGATGGAACATTTGAAGAAGTATATATTGAGAAACTAGAAGGATTCATATTAACATAAAATCAGGACTATGTGTGTAAACTAAAGAAGGCTATGTATGGTCTTAAACAAGCCCTTAGAGCATGGTTCTCAAGACTTGATCAATATCTGCAAAAGAAAGGATATAAGAGAGGGACTATTGACAAAAATATGTATATCAAAATTGAGGATCATGATATGATTTTTGTGGTGGTATATGTAGATGATATCATATTTGTAAGTATTCTTACTATACTAAGAAAAACGTTTTCTACAGAAATGCAGAAAGAGTTTGAAATGTCTATGCTACGAGAACTAACTTTCTTCCTAGGTTTACAAGTCACTAAAACAAATAAAGGAATATTCATTTCCCAAACTAAATATATCAAATAAATTATAAAGAAATTCCAAATGGAAGACAATAAACCCATGTTTACTCCTATGGTCACAGGATGCAAACTAAGCCTATATGATGATTCACCAAGAGTATACCAAACCATGTATATATCGATGGTTGGTACCATGTTATATGAAATAACAACAAGACCACATATATTGCAGGTTTTAGGAGTAGTAGGTAGATTTCAATATACACCTAAAGAAACTCACATGAAGGCAATAAAAAGGATATTTAGATATCTTAAAGGAACCCTAGAGTTGGGTTTATTGTTTCAAAAAACAAAATATTTTACATTGACTGCATATACTGATGCATATTGGTCTGGTAGTGTAGTTGACAAGAAAATTACTAGTGGAGGAGCATTCTACCTAGGAAAATGTCTAGTATCATGGTTAAGTAAAAATAAGAAATCTATATCAATATCTACAACAGAAGCAGAGTACATTGCAATTACATCTTGATGCACACAAGTAATCTCGATGAAACAAACCCTAGAAGATGTACGCGTGAAATATGATCATCCAATACCTATTAACTGTGACAACACCAGTGCCATAAACATCTCTATGAATCTTGTTATGCATTCTAAAACCAAATATATCCCAATTAAATACCATTTTCTGAGAGGTCAGGTTTCTCAAAAGGTATTCAAAGTGGAACATATTGATACTAAAGAGAAAATTTCAGACATATTCACAAGACCTCTACCAAGAAATACCTTTGAAAATATTAGACAAAAATTAGGAGTAATTCCCATACCTCATTAAAAAAAAAAAAAAAAAACTACAAAATCAGAAGAAGAAGCACATGGGAAAGGGGAGCATCACCTCAAGGGGAGCGACTAAAGATCTCTTCTATTATTGTTGTCAAAGGGAAGGATTAATAGTAAAGCCTGGTTAAAATAAGGGGTTCTTAGTATGTTTCCATGAATTCCAAAGGGAGAGATTATTGGAAGATCGGTTGTCATTGATTTCAAACCGTAGCAAACAGAGAAAAAATCCTAAAGATTAGAAGAAATAGCATTGCAGAAATCATGCAGAAGTCAGAGCTCAATGTAAACATATATCCTTTGTAAAGGATCGTGGAATCATGACTATTAGATTGAGAGACAGATAAGAAAGAGCCATCATATCTAATTGAAAATTTTTGGGTATAACCAGAGCCATCAGATCGAACTAATAGATTATCAATTATTGATCGAAGCCAAGAAGGATATAGAAAGATTCATGAATATGTAACTTCACCACTTTGGTGATTATTGGAGACAAGTTAGAAGATTGAAATCATGAAGTCGTGAAATCGTGAAATCACGTCGACCATCCAATCTGATAGGAAGATCGGTTGAAATATTAGTCGTTGATCATGGTCATCTAGTGTTGACCCTTCAGATATAAAGAAGTTTGAGTCCTAGAAATATCAAAGGACGAATTCATGAAATCACGCCAAACATTGGATCAAGGAGGAACTTTGGGTGAATTCTCGACCATCCGATCGAGTATAGTGGAAGGACAGGGTAAGCCACAAATTCCTGAAGTCACGAAATTCTAGAGCCTCGAAATGGCTATCAATATCCATAACCGTCGATCTCCAATGTATGAAAAGGTTCAAAGTTTGTCGAAGTTGAGAGGAAGTGAAGATATAACCATACATTGAGGACATAGATCCATGACGAAGGATAAATCGTGCACCACAAGTTGCATGACATTTAATTCTAAGGAGGTGTTGTGCTATTAATATGGATTGTCAATAAAATTGATGACATGTCTCTCTAGGATTAAAAGCACACTGTGGCCAAGTGTTAATGCTCCACTATGTTGAAAGAGTGCATATCATATATCTCACCATTATATTAATTCCTTACCATTGATCCAGGATAATTTTTAAATCATCGGATAAGGGTCTGTTTGGAATTGTGTTTGGTCACAGGTCCTAGTCACATAGAAGAAAGGGGTTCATAACTGGAGACTTAGCGCCAAAGGAAGAACAAGAACCTTTTGTAATAGGGAATTATTTATAACTCAAGGTCACATAAAGGAAAGATAAAGTGCATGGGGCTTAACTTTGTTTTCTGTAGGAAACCCAAGAAGAACACCATTATTGTAATTGATAGAGGCTAAGAAGATTGTTCACCATTGCGGTCACAAAGATACTAAGAGCATGACAGAGGCATATGGAAGAATAAGATCAATTTTATATCCATGTAAAACTTATAAACCTGTAAAAGTATAAGATAAAGAGATTGCCTACCAGTACCATTTGAGAATCTAATTCTTAATATAGTTTCCTATTAAAAATATATTGAGGAAAAATCAAAGTCACCTGATTAGTTAAAATTAATAAAGGAATAAATTAATTTATGTTAATGAAAGGGTAAAATGGTTCATTATTAAAAGACACAATGATTCAAAGTTCACCAGTTGGAAGACTATATAAATGAGAAACAATGGTGAGAAGAAAGTGTTTCTCTAGTCTACATCGAAAGATCAAAAGGAGCAGAGTCCAAGAAATAAAATGGAAACATTTTATGCAGTGAGGGTGGAAGGGAGGAGCATGGAAGAATTAATATCCTTTTCTAATTAAATTTTAAAGAAAGGGAGTTGGTTCTTCCTAGGGTTGGCACCCTAAAACTAGGGAGTTGGTGCTTTCTAGGGTTTGTGCCCTAAAACAAGGGAGTTGGTGATTCCTAGGGTTGGAGCCCTAGAACAAGGGAGTTGGATCTTCTTAGGGTTGGTTCCCTTAAACAAGGGGATTGGTGTTTCCTAGAGTTGGTACTCTAAACTCAATAATTTATATATAAATTGTAATTTGTATTTAATTTTATGCTTATTGATGTTATTTATTGAAGTTTCTTGTTGACCAATAAAATTAATAAATAATTATTTAAAAATTTATAGAAGTTATTTATATTGATTCACCCCTGTCTCTCAGTATTAGGATACATTCCAATAGGTAGAAACAACAAGTGCATGCATACAATACTCTTTTTGAATTTTATATATTGTTTCCACCTTGTTGCCATAAGTTAATGATATTTGTCTCCTGGTAAAAAATAATTATTGTGCGCTTTTGAGATACCTAGGATATGCTCTCCATCTTGGTTTTGATTTCTTCCCATGCATCCTTCCTGGGCCAAAAGTAATAAGGGCTAAAGGTAATATTCCCATGCCCTGGAACCACCTGATTGAGAGAAAAACCTATGTTCTTCTCAATCCAAATGAACTTCAATACAACCATCTACTTCCTAGGAGTCTTCACCATGACCTCAACCTTACCCTTCTCCTTATGTTCCAATGTAGGCTCTGGCTCTAACTGTGCCTCCACTTGGGTTTCTTTCAGAACTATACATTTTTTATTTTTCTTTTCCCTTTCCTTTTCCAATTGTGGTATTTGGATGAGAGACTTGTATCCAATTCTAGGTGTGATATCATCGAAAGTGGCAGGAACAAAGATTGAAATAATGGCTTGGACAAGATTGAAATGAATTTCATGCTCATATGAAGAAGTTGATGCAGGAAAGCGAGTACAAGTAGAATGAATGTTGCATGTGGATGGAAGAAGTCTGGAAGACAAAATTACCAGTGCAAATCCATACATTATCATCATTTTCATGGTCATATCCTATTCCCACCATTCTCAGAATACAAAAAAGGAAATGTAAACATATGTAAATGTGTTTCACTCACCATAGTTCGATGCATACCATAGTTCAAGAAACCTAAGAAAACACAACTAGTGGATTGAATATAAGGAGGCATGGGAAAATTTACATAGGAATTGAATTACAACACACACAAATATATTTAAAATCCAAGAAACATTCAATTATATATCTATGAACCATATAGAGTTTGTAAGTCAAAATATATTACAAAATTACCAGAAAATGGAAATGAACTCCTTCCTGTAATCTTAACCAGAACTACATATTAACCCTCCTCAAAGATAAGTTGGCCCAAAATTCATCTCAACATCAATTGAATAACAATAATATACATAAGTATTTAAATGATGTGAGACAAAACTTTACAAAGGTAATAATGCATAAATTTTCTTAACATTTCAAAACAAATATATGACCAGAACAAAGGTTTTAAATTATATTTTGAAATTCCATAGCAACAACAAGTTGAGAGATTTGTTTTCGCCCCATTGTAGGAAAATTCACAATGGAGGCCACCCCCTAGTTGGGCTATGATACCACTAGGGCGAAGCAGGGATAGCTAACTTAGAAATTTAGGCTCTAATAAACATTTTCCTCTACATATTTTATTGATGAAATATCAGTCCTATGGAACCCACATACCTTCCCCACACAACACAATAAGTATTTCCTTCTTCTTTTTTTAGTACCGAAGAACTTACTCTCTCTAATGCTATTTATTGTGTGCATAGAAGGTCGAGACTGTGTCTCAAGTTTCAACAATTTTTTCCATAATTTCTTGGCTTCTTCTCAAGGATACCATCTTCCATTCATGGTTGGTTGGTCTATCCTAGGCTTGGATCTTTTTTTCCATTGTGTAACCTATCCAAAATCTTCTCTACAGGGATGATTTTAGGGGCTAAATTTCGCTCATGGGATAATTTTCCATGGTTTTTCCAAAAGATAGATTCGCTATTTTAAAAATGATTCGCCCAACTTCTATAGCATAAAATTATTTTACCCTAAAAATCGCCAAAATTTTATAAAAACTATATAAAATCCTTAGAAATTTGAATATTTTTACAAAAATATCGTCAAACATTTATAGTTGGCATATGAAGGATTAGTGAGATTCGCCAAGGTTTCTACATTTTAAAATAATTTTCCATCCTTAAAATCATCCCTGCTTCTCTGTCCCATTTTCTAACATCATTCTCTTCCCCATTCTAATTTTCCCCATGCATCATGGATAGATAGTTAAAACTCAACTTATCCTCCCAGTTCCAAGAATGTAGGGGAGACAATTTGCTAAAATTTAGGATTTGTGGATTATTTTATTTACTCTAATATTGCCCCACCCCCATCCACCCTCATATATGAGGGTGGGGGGTGGGGAAATATTAGAGTAAATGTTATTACATTTACTCTAATATTTCCCCACCTCCATCCACCCTCATATATGAGGGTGGGGGGTTGGGAAATATTAGATTAAATGTTATTAGATTGAGGAATTGGTTTTCTCCACTCCTATTAACTCGTTTTTGTTTTGAAATTCAAAATTGAAATTGGGTGACAATTCAAGATAGCATAGGGTAGATGATTTAGGTATAAATCC
>JZKD02S0284884.1:780404-855685 GCA_000966675.3 Picea glauca | reverse complement strand
CCCACCTATACCCCCTCACCTTCCCCCCATTATGGTATCATAGGCCCTATAAGTTCTCAAGCTCAACTAATATCTTTGTTTGAGTGGCACCAACCTACTCTTACATATCTTCGTAGACACTAATATACTAGAGATACCAATCCCTTCCTCTAAGCATCAACTTAGAAAGATACACCAATATCTTTGTGTGATATGCACCAGTCTTCCTCGAGTCTACTTGCTACTTCTTTGTTCACCAGGTCTTCTCACTCCTTTTTCCTTGAACATGTCTACTCATTGTGTATGCCTTCACTAGGTCTGCTCACTACTTCTACCTTTACCAGTTCTGACCAAAATTTGAATTTCCAAATGGTAAACTTCCCAAATCTCATTGTTTTGGGCCTCTTCCCAAGAAAAAACTTGTACAACGTGCCACATATCTAATTTTGAAAATATGATTACAAAATGTTTACCTGAGGTACATATGTATGTCTACTATATTCTCTAAAATTTTCACAATCTGAAGAGTCCCAAAAAAGAAGTTATAGTGAAAATTAAAAACTAACCTGTTTGAAATTGATCTCATGACCATTCCAAAACCCTAACTTCCACAGAGAATATTTTAGAAACAATAAACCAACATCTAAAAGTTTTACCTAAGGTACTTCTATATGTCTCCTATGTTTTGTAAAACTTTCATAGTCTGAAGGGTCCCAGAAAAGACGTTATAGTGAAAATGTCAAACTGACCTATTTGAAACTAATGTAAAGACTATTAAGAAACCCTAACTTCCATAGAGAATATCTCAGAAAGTATAGTGAAACAACATATGAAAATTTTACTTGAGGTACTTCTATATGTCTCTTTTGTTCTATAAAAATTTCATAGTTTGAAGAGTCCCATAAAATAAGTTATAGTGAAAATGTAAAACTAACCTGTTTGAGATGGATATAAAGACCATTAAGAAACCCTAAGTTTCATAGAGAATATGTCAAAACATATAAATAAACATTTGAAAATTTTACCTGAGGTACTTCTACACGTCTCCTCGTTTTTGTAAAAAAATCATAGTTTGAAGAGTCACAAAAAAGATGTTATAGGGGAAATGCCAAATTGACGTATTTGAATTTGATTTTAGGAGAATTCAAGAACCCTAACTTCCATAGGAAATATCTCTAAACATGTAGAAAAATAATATCTGAAATATTTATCACATGAACCTAGATATCTTGCCTCCATCTCCTCAAATTTTCAAGGTCTAAATCGTCCAAAAAAATAAGTTATATTGAAAGTTCCATGCTGACCTATTTGAAACAGATTTTAGGAGAATTTGGGAACCTTAACTTCCATAAGGAATATCTCTGAAAGTGTAGTGAAACATCATGTGAAAGTTTTAGCACAAGCACACCAAGATCCTTTCTCTATCTCTTTAAAATTTGAATGTCTGAAACATCCCAAAACATAAGTTATCACGCAAATGCTAAGATGACCTAAAATTGAATTCACAACTCTCACCTTTTAGAATGATATTCAATCTTTGCTTAAATATTTTTTTTTTCTTAAGCCTCTTATTTATGTAATGACTACTCTCTTTTCTTAAGTCCTCTTGTTTGCGGCCAATATGATGGTTACCAACCGATCTGATGGTTACTGGCCGATCCGGTTACAAGTCAATATACTGGTTGATCTGGTCTATCGGACACCGTACTGTTGGAGTCTCTCCACTTAACTTATATCACATGCTCCTTATCTGATAAGGATATACGGTCACTATGGACCCCGATTAAGATCTGACGGCTCATATCCAACTCCACCTTCTCCACACAATTACTTGTCTCTATGCTTCAACAAAAAATGGGAATCGTTGATCTCTACGTTTGATCAATGATCAATGGTCTTGATCACCCCTGACTGGTAAAGAGGGTTTCTGGCTCATTCCTTGAGGAATTTGATTTGATTCCTTCTCCTATGTGATCATGCTTGTTACCCATGCACACACATAATTTAGTCGAGTCCATTCTAGACTGCAATCACAAATACTGATTCAATTAAATATGCTTGATTTCACATTTACACATAGAGCCCATGAAAAACATAGATGATTCTATTAATGAATCTGTATATTAATTGTACAAGTCCTTCTCACCTCTCTGGCCTGGTTTACATTAATTTGGCCTTCCTCTTGGCCTTTTTCCACACTCAAACTCTCTATCGTTACTCTCTCCCTTTGATCCAGATTTATGAGAGGAACGAAATGAAACCACATATTTATAATATTAAAATAGAGACACAATGAAAAATAATAGAGATATAATAAAACTTGGCTTCTATTAAATAAGAAATATGTCAAAAACCATAAAATGTCGACTGAAACAAGCTTGCTAGAATGGTGGCAGCTTATCTCTGAGAAGAGATGTGATGACTATGCTCATTCAAAAGAAGACGAGTACAATGAGTCTCTGAATGCATTTTTACAATAAAAAATATTTCCAAAAACCTAATCGTAGGAGATGAAGCGACAAAAGTCATGTGGGCCCCGTTGGGGTAAGTTAGTACATAAACTTCACGAGGTCATAACTTTTGCATACGATCTCCATTTTGAGCGCACAATAGCTAGTTGGAAATGCATTGACAAGGATATTTATTTAGGGTGATAATTCAAGGGATTTGGATATTATTGAAGTGCATGATCATGAAAAAGTGTTGTTTAGGCCCTCAAAATGGCCCGAAAGTTCATGAATCGAAAAACTACTAAAAATAGTAAGTTGCCAAAAAACTGTTTTGATCTAGATGGACAAGATGGGTGGACACCAAGATCCTCCTGGATCAATCCTCCCCCCTTAGGAATAAATGATCTCCATTGCATTGAGTTCCCCCATCAGATGACGAAATTTCTATTGAATTTGGCCCCGGGTGAGCCACTTGCCTTGGTGCAGGAGCTCCCTACTTTGACAACCTGATAGAGTTGGATCCTATGATGGTGAGTGACCTTGACCTGTGTGTCCATGATATGATCAGTGGATGCATGTTCCATGCATTCAGGGTTGATCTCTTTTGGTGTCAATTGTTCTTCTATCTTTGAGGTGTCCAATAATGGTGGGAAATAAGGTCAAAGGAGGTCCACATTGAATACTGGGTGCAATCCAAGGAATGGGAGAAGGTTGAGCTCAAAATAATTTTCACCCACATCCTTGGTGATAGTGTAGGGTACATAATGCAGTGGATAGAGCTTCTAATGAGGCCTGGTAAAGAATTATTTCTGCAAGTGCAACCAAACTTTGTCTCCCACCTGAAACTAGTGTGGTACCCAATGTTGATCATGTCTCTACTTATACTTGGCATTGGACTTCTGTAAAATATCCTGAACCTATTGGTGAATTCTTGGATCCATTCAATGAACCAATTGGCTTTGTCATCCCTAGTTGGAGTATGTGACGATTCTTCCTGGGTGGCCGCAAGGGGTAGTGTGATATCCATGGGACCCAATGGTTGAAATCCCAACCCCACCTGAAAGGGGTTGTGGCCAATTGAGCTATGCATGTCTCTATTGTAGCTATGTTGAACATAGGGAAGAGTCTCATCCTAGGTGTGAGGGTGCTTGTAATTTTACATATGCAGGATGTGCATGATCATTTGGTTGATGACCTCAGATTGGACATCCATCTAGGGGTGGAAGGCAGTGGACTTGGTGAGCTTGGTGTCCAGCAGTGACCATAGGATCAAAAAGAATGTGTTGAGGAACCAAATGTCCTGATATGATATAATGGTTTGTGGGATTCCAAAGTGTACCCACACTCATTCAAATAAGATCTTGGAAATGGCCTTCGTTGTGATGCTCTTCTTGCAGGCAGTCAAAATCGCCATCTTAGAAAAGTGATTAACAACCACAAAACATAGTCATTTCCCCACTTGGTGGATGGAAGGCCCAACATGTAGTCCATTGAGATGGATTCCTAGGGAATGTCAGGAGTAGGAAGAGGAGTCTACATGCCTTGTTTCTTAATGGTCAGTTTGGCAATATCCCAGATAGTGCAGGACCAAATATACTTGTTGACATCCTATCGAAGCTTCAACCAGTATAAATGTCGTTGCAACACTGCCACTATATTTTCCATGCTGAAGTGTCCTACCACCTGCATTTGGTGGGTTTCCCAAATCAGTTTCACTCACTCACTTGATGGAACACATAGATGGCCCGTATGGAGCAAAATATCGTCCTGAAGATGGAAATTGGTGATAGTTGTATTTATGCCCAATATATGGTAGGTGTTGGCGAAGTCAGGATCTGTCTCATAGAGGTGGGGCCATCTGGAGGTCTTGTGGCCAGAATAATCGAACACTTTGGTGAGTGTTGCGAATGGAGGTCAGTTGAGGAAATCATCAACTTGGTTGGTACTTCATGTTTTATACTTGATGTTGAGGTGGAACTGCTACAAATATGTGGACCACTTCTGATGGAAATCATTCTACAATTTTCTTTGTGTTTGCATGAACTATAACGGATTATGATTAGTGTGGATGGATGTCTCTTTCTTGAGAATGCAATGCCTCCATTGGCGGTAATATTTCACAATGGAGTACATTTATTTGTCATAAGTATGGTACTTACAGATGAAATATGATAGTGTCTCAATGTGATAGGCCACGGGGTGGTCGTGTTGAGTGATAACTATGCCCACAACATAGTATGAAGCATCTGTCTCGATCTCAAAGGGATGTTGTAGGTCAAGTAATGAAATCACTCATGAAAAGAAAAACTGCTACTTCAGATCATTTAACACTTTATGTTGGGAGAAGCCCCACACAAATGTTTCCTTACCACCACCTCTAGTTATATGGGTGAGGGCCCATGCAATATGGGAGAATCCCAACATGAACCATTGATAGAAATTGGCAAGGCCTAAGAAGCTCTAAAGCAAAGTCAGCGTGGTTGGGGTTGGCCAGTCATGGATGAATTGGATCTTGGATGGATCAACATGCACACCATGTGCATTAAAATTGTAGCCTAGGTACTGGACCTTCTCCATGTTGAAGGATAATTTTTCCAAGTTGACATATAGCTTGTGTTTCCATAGAGTGTGAAGAACCTGTTGAATATGTTGCAAGTGTTTTTCCCAAGTCTTGTTGTAGACAAGGATTTCATCCAAATAAACCACCACAAAATAATTAGTTAAAGGCCGCAATATATCATTCATCATCCTCATGAAATTTGTTGGGGAATTTGTCAAACCAAAGGACATGACCAGTCGTTCAAAAAGACCTTATTTTGACTTAAGGAAATTTTCCATACATCTGTTGGTTCTATTAGGACCTGATGGTAACCAAACTTTAGATCAATATTATTGGAGTATTTTTCCCCTTTGAGTTAATTAAGGAGATCGTTGATTCGGGGAATCGAGTACCAATTCATGACTATGATTTTATTTAGGGCCCAATAATCAATGTAGAGTCACTAAGTCTCATCTTTCTTTTGTACCAACATAATTGGGATTCCACAAGGTGATGAGATGGGTCAGATGTGCCCCTGGTGTAGAATTTCTTGGATATGATGCTTGATCTCCTAATTTTCTAGCGGAGAGTGGTGATAGACTGGACCATTGGGTAGCGGTGCATCGGTGGTTAGATCAATTAGATGCTTGACCTGACAGTGTAGAGGTACCTGTTATAGAAGATTTTCCTCACCCCATGCAATCTTTCACATAAGGCCCTTTTCTATTTCGCCATGCAGAATCTTAATTCCTTTTTGCAAGTCCCAGAGCTAAAAATACATTTTTTCCACATATATGCACCTTTCCTACTATACATCATGCATATGCGTAGGCTACACCACTACATCCCATGTACATCGGGAAATGTGCCCAGAATTGAAAAATGGTGTCGGGTTTCCATGTCATGACAATAGATCAATGATCCTTGGCCCTCCATATACTGGAAATGTTTCGACTCGGCCCTTCAGTTCCACTTGAAGGATATAAATGGCCCAATTCTAAGCTATGAAAAAGAGGAGAAATAATTCAACTTTGAGAGAAAAGTTACTCTGGAGGAATTATTCACTTCACATTGAGTCTGCATCCCTTTATCCTTTAAGTCTGGACATAGTGTTCAGCCCCCATGCTCTTCCCTTATTGAGTGAGAACTCCATTGTCTCTCTTACATGAGATTTCCTTTGGTGGAGAATTGAAGTGGTGGAGGCCCAACTGGAAGGAACTTGGTTTCTTGATTCAGAACCGTGCTAACACAAAAATATATAACTTATTCACTTCTATTGATCATATCTTAATAAAAATACTCTTTTCTCATCCAATTGATCTCTTGCAAATATTTGAATTATTATTCCATGGGTGTATTTGTTATGAATATTAATGGATTATTCTATTGGATGTGATAACATCATATATTATCACCATATGATTTCTTTGCTTGGTTGTTGAGGACTAGTTGCAGGTATATTTCTTTGGGTCAAGTGCTCAACAATGGACTTCAGAGAACATTTGGACGAGTTAGGACTTTTATATTGTCTTTCTAGCATATTTGTTTATATAGCATACTTGAGAATAGAGTTTATTTCTACAGTCATTTTTGTCTGTTGTGGTTTTCCCCTAGCCATAGAGAGATTTTGCTCATAACAAAATTGGCGACCATACTGGGGATTGAATCTTCTTTTTCAAGGTTTGGATTGTTTTTCTCCTTAGATTGCTCTTGTTCATATTGTGTTTCTTGTCGTTTGATTTCTTGACAGCCTATGTTCACTCTGGGTCTGAGTCTTTCAGCCTTCTCCTTAGCCTAGCTATGTTTTTGACACATATACGTAGGATTTTTCTTGACAGTCTCATATATACACATGTTTTCCTTCTGCAAGCTATGTACATACAGACTTTTCCCTTGAGCAGTCGTATACATCAACCTCTTTTTCTTGTTTGCTAGGTTTGGTGGTTGCTGGGTATGTTTTGATGATTGTTGAGTCTTCTTAGGTCTCTGTAGTGACTGTTAAGTGTCTATGGGATGACAGGAGACCTGCCTTTGGTTGAATTTTTGGGTGGTTCCTTTCTCATCATCTTTTCATTTTGATTGTCCTTGTACATTGGGATGGGTGTTTTGATCCTTGGTATCCTACTTGAGTTGTCTCTTTCTATACACAGTAGGGTATTTATATATCAAGCTTCTCTTCATTCCATGCATTTTCATTTTTATTATATTGAAAATACAAAAATATTAGGCATTTTACATTGATTGGCATTTTGATCATTTGAGTCTTTGTCGTTTATTTTAGTGCATGTAAAGAAAGATTTCATTTTTGTTCAGAATTGCAGAATTGAATTGAAAGTTTCATTTTTAGGAAGCATATCATTCATTGAAAATTGAAGTTAGGACTTTGCATTGTATTCATATTTACTTTACTTGATGAGTCATAACATCACCGGTTTCACAACCGCACCTTTTGAGTAAGCACATACATTAAAATTAACGCTATAATTTAAAATTGATTAGTAACGATTTTATTTTCTAGGGTGCACAAACTAGCTTAGGATTTAGTGCCTTGGAATAGGATTTTATGAGTGAACTTATCCAAGGATATTAAATCAACATATGTGTATGAGTAAGGGAGTGGATAAATCCATTTTCTAATCGGTAAGATCAGGCGGCTTCGATTACACCGAAGTTAATCACAAGGTCATGAGAGGTCGGTTGAAGGGATATTCCCCTGGTACCTTCTTAGCATCAAAGATATTTCTGGGGATCTATTCATATCTAGGGATCTTGCTAGTTCCCTTACCTCTGTGAGAGGTGGTGCTTTCAAGGTTTTGGGCTTTTCTACCCTGCCCATACGGTGGACCTAAATTATGACTGCTCACCTATGCATAGGTTATACAATGGTTTCTTAGTTTCTTGACTTAGGTGCCACATAGGTTACTTTCATGGGTTATTCTGCAATTACCTTGGGTGAGATACGGGTCAGAAAACACACAACCTTTATGGAGGATTACCTCTCTGGGGGGATCTGACTGACTGGTTGTTAATCCCACGAGGGCACTTATAAATGATTATGTTACCTCTGATATTTAGCATGGAGTGTCAGGCCCCTCTTAGGAGAGGCATACCTACTTTAGGGAGGGAGGCCTATTTCAACCACTTTATCCTATTTGTGTGTATATTGGCCATTTTATTATTTTTGGTGTGCTCATTGAATACTACTTGAACTTAGGATTTTAAACTGATTTTCAATTGTCATGGACAGTGGAGTTCCCATATCTCCCTCATTAATCACTACCCACCCCCATGATGTTCACTCATTTCATGCTGATGAATCCATCCACTTTTCATAATGGTATGCATAATTATGACACTCAGTCCATGCCTTTGGTCTCTAATCGTTTTCCTGTTGATATGCCGAATGTGCCTTCACCCTTTCCATCCACTCCTTGGCCCACTTATATGAATCCTAGCATTGGATCCGGGGGCACCATGGCCCCGCCATATATATCTTCATTTGATAGGAGTCATGTCCCTCAACCAACTCTCACTGTGGGAGGTTGGAACCTCCCTTGTTATGGATCTAGTCCTAACTATGTTTTTTTAGTATCCAGTACTCAAATGGGTGGTTATTCTACTTATTACACCTCATCCATGTATCCTTCTTCCACCATTCCATTTCCTATGAACACTTTACCCATGGAAGGTCCACATATATCCTCAGGTCTTTCATATGGGGGGAATCAGTTTTACAATTCAGGCTACCCTCTTCCCAAAACCCCTTCACATGGGGGAAACATATATCCTCACTTGAACAATACTTATCAAAAAAAATTCTCTTTGAAGACATCTTCTTCAGTGATTATGCCCGTACAAACTTGTATGGATCATTTGGGCGAAGGATACTACCTTTCCAGATAGGGACAGGGTGTGAATCAAGACCCTTCCTGGCATACAATGTTTCAAAACCAATCTTTCCCTAGACCTTGGTATCAAATTCCACAACCCACCACCACTAGTTCAGTCACTGCAAGTCATACTGGAGCTCCATCACCAACCTCTGTTAGTCATGTTGGAGATTGGTCGATGACCTCTGCAAATCACGTTGAAGACCCACAACCAGCCGTTGGTAGTCATGTTGGGGGAATCACTCTAGTCACCATGAGTCATATCGATGTCACATCGCAAACCTCTGTACATCATGTGGGAGATGACTCTCTCGCCTCTGCCGGTCATGTTGAGAGCATGTCACCAGCCATTGTGAATGACACTCGGGGAATTCATATGACCGAGAAGCATAGATGTCTCAAACATAATCCTAAATTCATTTGTAGGACTTTTGAAGGAAATAGCCTTACTCATTTGTGTCCTGTGACTGCTAGAATACCAGAAGAGTGGGGCTCACCTAAGGGCCCTTCGGGTTCTGAGGTGTCTATGGTTTCCCCACATCCTATTTCTCCATTGATTGACACGACAATAATTCCAATGAAATCTTATCCTGAATGCACACCCATTGTCAAGGGTGATGTGTCTCCCGTCCCTATTATCACACATCCTATTCAACCTGGAGTTGAAGAATTGGTTGTACTAGTGAAATCTCTGGTCAATCCAACTCTCCTTTTGGAGGATGATGCATCCTTCAACCATGTCGTTAGCATTTCTAATATTGTACCTTCTGAACAAGAGATAGTTTTACTCTCCCCGATTACTCTCCCTTCAAGTCCTGGAGAGGTTCCCTTTGATTGGGATGGTCTTGTGGGGTATCCAATGCCTCTGCCTATGTCCTTTCAAGTAAGAGAAATTATATGATATATCATGGAGATGATAACCTCTGATAACACTTAATCCTTCTCGACTTTGAGAGCTTTGGGTTTTATCAAGCTTGTGTTGGCTATTCGTAAGATACTGACATTCCATAGAATTCCAACACGGGAGCCTTGGCCTCCCTCGTGACTTTCCACATAGAAAATCCCAAGCAAGTTTGATTTAATCTCTTTTCCAACTCGTTTAAAAAATGAAAAGATTTTAGAGTGAATCCATCCCTTTCACACTCGTTAAATTGGACTTGAAAGGTCATGAGTCTTAGTTAAGCTCTTTTCCAACTCATTTTCAAAAAGTGAAAAGATTGCCGAGTGAACTTGTCTCTTTCACACTCATAAATTGGATTTGAAAGGACATCTATTTGGTACATGTTTATCCCTTTTTCAAACCAAGTATACTAAGATTATGAAAAAGGACATTTTTTGGCATCAAGTTGTGATTGCATCTCATGCCCTTGCCTGCAGTATTGAGCCTATAGTTGGTTCTCTCTTTGCGTTATAAACTATTTCCCTCAATAGTTTTGCATCCTCAACCAAGAAGAGCCTCATTTATATCCTTCTCAATTTGACACCCTATACCCAGGAGGGAACATTCCCTCGAGTGTCCATCTTCTGCATGCACCTCCTTGCATTGAGCATAGGTATGTTCCACTGCTGGAATTAGTTTTTCTTACTTGCGACATTCGTTTCCTTCTCTGTATCATAACATTCATTTGACTATGAAAAAAAAAAAAAAGATGGGCAGGAAGGGAGTATTATCTTATATTGACAGCAATTGTGTTGCCTTTGAACAAGAGCAAAAAGTTATTGAGTCTACTTGTCATCATAATTTTTGGTTTAGCATGGCCTTAGGAAGCTGAGCTTGTTATAAAGAGTTTTCTCCCCCAACTGGTTACTCTTCCAGTCCCTATGGAGAACTTGATTGATGCCTCATGCATCTCATGGTTTCATCATTGAGTCTATGCTGTCAGAGTCTTCCATATGTCTTATGCTCTTGTTCAAAGGATGTCTATCAACATATGTCAGCCATTCCTCAAAACTCTTGACTTTGCATGCCGGCCATACCCTCAATTTGTCTCATAATCACATGATGTTGTAATCCTATTACCCACCATGGTCCTACTTTCCTCATTGGTAGGTAACCTTGAACCCACCAGTCGATATTTCATCATTGGTCATTGATTACGTGGTTTCCCTTGTGTTCAAAGACAAGACATCTATTCACACATTGGGATTTTTGTAGTGTCCTATATGCCATTTGCCTTATTGGTGGTTTTTCAAACTTTGTCATAATATTTCCTCATTGGATTCTATTAAGAGGGTCTTTTTCGTGTATGTCTTGCACTTACCATATGCGAAAGATGCACAGGGTCATTGGTTTGTGAACATGTTCTTCATCCAATTTTCTCCAAATCATGAAGCTCCTTCTTTGTACCTCGTGCTGAATGATGAGAGATGCCTTAATGCTCTCCTTTCAATGGGTCTCCTTCCATCGAATTCATCTCATCTATTCTGGAAACGAGACCTAGATTCCTATGAGTACCTTGAGGCTTGTAGTCATTAGTGGCAGGTTCTCCTGCCATCGATAGTTAAGAATACATCAATGTCTCTTGATCAATGGATTCTTCAAGTGTTCAAACCCGACTCCTTTATTCATGCTTGTAACAATGTACTTGGTGCCTTGATACCTACTTTCATCATCAGTAGGTTGTCTCATGTTTGTTAACAATATACCTCAATGACCGGTAATCAAACGAAGTCTCATTGTGTTCTACCTCAACTCCTTTATTCACATGATGTAGACTTGCACCTTTGGCAGTTTGTGTAGAATACCTGAAGACATCAATATGTGGCCACAAATTTCCTGAGTTGTTTCTTCCTTTTCATTGGACCAATACCTATATGACTTCAATGATCATGGGAGATTTGATTGTACCCCATTGTATATAGATATCTTCAGATTGATTTTGAGATTGGTTCTACTGGGCCTTGTTCATGACTATGAAAGCCTTTGGCATGTAACCACATTTGTATTTTCCTATTCATGGCCACAAACAGTTTTTTGGTATATTTTCACATGGATCTGTAGTGTAATTCAAATTGGTAGCCATGTATGAAAAGTCAGTGCAGAATGTAATGAGAAACTAGTTCGTCTAGATGGTTCCCCATCACTCCACTTCTGAGTTTTTATAATGTATTTCGGCCATCCCAGATACTTCTCTGACCTCACACATTAGGGGGCATATGTTATAGAAATATTTTCCTCACCCCATGAAATCTTGCACAAAAGGCCCCTTTCCATTTCCCCATGCATAATTTTAATCCCTTTTTGCAAATCCCAAAACTAAAAATACATTTTTTCTGCATATACGTAGCTTGCCTACTATACAACATGTGTATACACAAGTTACACCACTACAACCCGTGTACATCGGGAAATGTGCCCAGAATTGAAAAATGGTGTTGGGTTTCCATGTCACAACAAGAGATCAATGATCCTTGGCCTTCCATATACTGGAAAAGTTCCGACTTGGCCCTTCAGTTCCACTGGAATAATATAAATGGGCCAATTCTGAGCTATGGAAAAGAGGAGAAAGAATTCAACTATGAGAGCAAAGTTACTCTGGAGGAATTGTTCACTTCATTGAGTTTCCATCCCTTTATCCTTTAAGTTTGAACACAGTGTTCCACCCCCAAGCTCTTCCCTTATTTACTGAGAACTCCATTGTCTCTCTTACATGAGCTTGCCTTTGTTGGAGGACTGAAGTGGTGGAGGCCTAGCTGGAAGGAATTTAGTTTATTAGTTCTGAACCATGCCGACATAGAAGTCTGTAACTTATTCACTTATGTTGATCATATCTTAATAGAAATACTCTTTTCTCGTCCAATTGATATCTTGCAAATATTTGAATTATTATTCCATGGGTGTATTTGTTATGAATGTTAATGGATTATGCTATTGAATGTGATAACATCATATATTATCACCATATTCTTTCTTTGCTTGGTTGTTGAGGACTAGTTGTAGGTATATTGCTTTGGGTCAAGGGCTCAACAATGGACTTCATCGAACATCTGGACGAGGTAGGACTTTTATCTTGTCTTGCTAGCATATTTGTTTATATAGAATACTTGAGAATAGAGTTGATTTATGCAGTCATTTTTCATATGTTGTGGTTTTCCCCTAGCCATAGAGAAATTTTCTTCGTAACGGTACCCCAGTAGTTGATGAGAAGATGTATTTGTATTCTTCCATGAACTTATCCACTTTCTTCTACTGCATGGAGAGGTCAGCCACAGAGGCCATGGATGTGGCTACAAACTTTCTCTCACTATGAGATAGAATCATGAAGAAGAAAAACTTCCCGATTTGAGAAATGACCTTCCTAGATTGCTTGGAAGATATCAAGGAAATAACACTAGGTGGGACTAGCTTGGGTATCATGTACAATTTCCTGTTCAAAGTAATAATAACACTGGGAGGCCTAGACTCGTATATGACATGGAATTTCCATAAATAAGGTTGGCCCAAAAGAACATCACAAACTTCAAGGGGAGAAACATCACACAATACCTCATCTTTGAACGGCTTGATGTCATATGACAAACGACACCATTAGCTGACATGAAGATCGCTTCCTTGAAGGATCCATCCGATGGTGTAGGGTTGTAGGTGAGGCGTTGTCAAAATGGCTATCCTCTTGAATACCTATGATGATATGAGGTTCTTCTAGATGCCTCTATCATCGATGAAGTGTAGTGAAGTGCCTTTTATGCACATATGTGAATGAAAGAGGCGCTCACCTTCCTCTGGATCATCAGGTTCACCAGGATGGATCTTGGTGGTAGTAATGCTAGCAATGGATTCCGCATCAATGATATGTCTCCCCTTTTCTAGTTCTGACTCATATTCAGAACCCACATCTGATTCAAAGGCTTTTACCTCATCCACCAATGACTATTTTGAGTAGAAATCAATAGTTTTATGCCAGGGGCTCTTATGGAAGTCGCACCACTTCCCGATATCTTTCTTTGTCTTCCCATTGTCCTTATTTTCTTGGGGCTTGGATTGGTTGTCCTGAGGTTTCCCATATTTTATTTGTCCTTTTTTCTTCGATTTGTGGCTTCCCTTTCCATGCTTCTATTGTGAGGGGTTCCCAGACCCAAACAACCACATCTTTTGTTTCAACTTCTGCTCGATTTTGACAACATATCGATAGACTGCACCCAAGGATGAGATTACCAAAAACTCAATTTATGTTTGGATGTATCTATGCATACTGCCACGATACTTGAGAACCATATGTCACTCAAAATATTTGATACCTAGCTTGGTGCACAAGGTATGGAAGAAATTTGTGAACTCTGGCATTGTTTGATCTCTTTCCTGCTGCAGTGTGGTCCATATTGTATACAAGTCGTCATAACTTCCAATAGGGTAGTATAGTTCCTTAATAACATACCTGAAGGAACCCCAAGTGCGTGAAACTGCAAATAATTTGGAGCCCTCTATTTCCTTTTTCTCACATAAAGTCTCCCACCAATATTTGACATGGGGGATGGCCTTGAGGAGTGAAAATGTAATGTTTTCTCTATCAGAAAAGTTGTGGACAGAAAAATACCCTTCTAGAAGGTTTGACCATTTATCTACGACATTGGTATATATTTTACCTTAAAATATAGGAATATCAAAATTTATTTGTACCTTGAAGGGGGTGGCACCTCTGCTTGAGGTAGATGCGTCACTTGTTGGCAATCGTCGAAGGATTTGTGAAAATATATCCATCATCTCATTCCTCTATCGCTCAAGGGATTCCTCAAGAAACATTTTGAAAGGATATCCTATCCCTTCGTCTTTAATTTTGACCACCATGGATGGTTTCTTGGGCATGCGAGAGTAGTTTTATTCAAGAGAAACAAGATCGAGACCCAACTCTCTATACCCTGATCACATCGGGGACATGAAATAAAAAGAACTACAAGGAGAATACTTCTCTGATACCACTAATACATATTTATGAGTGGAACGAAGTAAGTCCAAAGATTCATAATATTAACAGAGAGACACAGTGAACAATAATAGAGATACAATAAAACTTGGCTTCTATTAAATAATAAATATGTTGAAAACTATTAAACACAGACCGAAACAAGCTTGCTAGAATGGTGGAAACTTATCTTTGAGAAGATATGTGAGGACTATGCTCATTCGCAAGAAGATGATTACAATGAGGTTGTGAAGGCCTTTTTACAATAAACAAGAATTCCAAAACCCTAGACATCCAAAAACCTAACCCTAGGAGATGAAGCACCAAAAGTCATGTGGGCCCTCTTTGGGTAAGTTAGTACATCAACTTCCTGAGTTCGTACCTTTTTCATATGATCTCCACTTTCAGCACACAATAGCTCATTGGAAAGGTATTGATGAGGATATTCATTTAGGGGGATCAATCAAGTACTTTGGCTATAATTGAGGTTTCTTATCGTGAAAATGCATCGTTTAGGCCCTCAAAATGGCCCCAGAAGTTCAGGAATTGAAAAAATGCTAAAACTAGTAAGTTGCCAAAAAAATGTTTTAATATAGTTGGACAAGTTCGGTGGCCACCAAGATCCTCTTGTATCACCTTCCCTTTTCTTCCCATAGGCTTACCAATTATAAAGGGAAATTTCTGAACTTTTCAATTAGTTTCAGACCCTATACACAGTCTCTAAAATCTGCAATAATCCCTAGGATCTATCAGATCCACAATATCCTCAACCATCCCTAGGTTCTAGTTCTCCATTCCTTCGATATATGTTAAACCAAGGCATATTACAAATAAACTCAACTCAACAAAATCTATCTCATACAAGACTTTAAGAAATCAATTGACATAGAAATTACAATAATTCATGCTTAGGGAACCCACTCCCTTCGTAAACGCAATACCACCTAGGCTTAGTCAAACATGCTTTATTTTGGAGGCAGGATTCTCCTACATCATATTCCCAAGGAAAAACAATTGTTCATGATCTCTTGATCATGATTTCCATCACTACAATCCTCTTGGATCCCATACTTTATGTTGTTTCTTACTTGCCTTGCTATCTTGTTGCATTGTTGCTTCCTGCAGTTATCCATTTCCTCTACTGATATAAATATTCCTTTCTTTAACATGTCTTCTCTTAGAAATATTCACTATAAACATCCCCATTTCTTCAATATCCATGTCTATTATGTCCTCTATATGGTACATACTACTGCAAACTTCAACTCCTATGTATAAAACTGAATAATATATTCATGATTCTTTTTCTTATTTATGAAGTCTTCTTCATCAACCCTTGGATTGATCAATCGGTCCTCTATCATATTCAATTCTTCCTCAAAATTAGTAAACACTATATTAGAGTGTTGTTCTTCAAATTATTCTTTGTTCTTTGCAACAACAAGATCCTACAACTTCTCTTCCATCTCTCCATCACTTAATAAAAAGTGACTTATGTATTGATCACCTTTATAAGACAATGTTGTCTCCTCCTTTTCTATGACCTAATTATGAATATGTCTACCTTCTCTTTCTCCAGTACTTGCAAACATACACAAAATGTCAAATTTAAAAACATAAGAATCCTTAGCCTCATTTGCTTCCTCTGTTAGCACATCCTCATGTTGATCTGAACTCTCCACATATCCCATGAGACTCTCAATAGGTATCTCTACTTTCTCATCATCCTCATCAAGGAATGGTCCTTTCTCTATTTCACATAAGTAAACTCCTTCCTCTGCAGGTGGTCTTTATCTGAAATCAGATCCTCCAATTTTCTCCTTCTTCATCCAAGCACTCATCCTGCACTTCAATCCCCTCAATATTATCCTCAGCTTCCTTGCAAATAATTGCATCACATGCCACTTGAATCTTTTCTTTGGATTCCATCCTTGTCTGTAGTTTTCCTCAATCCTCTTTTGTAGCTTTTTTCTAATGTAACTAAGTTGTATTCTTAACTCAACCAATTCTCTATCAATCTCCTCTTGACTCGTTCTTTTTATGCCATTTTATTTGTCACCTTCCTTCCCTATATTGTGGCTTATTCCTAAACCTATATAATGACCATCGATAGTCATTTTCATTTCCTCTAGTTGTGAACTTCTCCTAGTCCATTGTGAGTTGCATCAAGCCTTTGTATAAAGTCTCCTCTACTTTCTAACTAATACCTCACCATGCTTCCCCTGATCTATGTCCTTTTGGTATTTATTGGTTCTCTCCATTGGAACCCTCTGAGCATTCCTCTTCTCTCCTCTGGCTTATACATGTTTTCTCACACTCTCTATGGAAAATCCTCTTGTTCTCCTTACTTTCAATCTCCACCTGGAAGTATCCAAAAAATCCTCTATTGCAAGGTTATTCCATCAATTCCTCTACTTGAGAGCTCTTCTTTCTTTCTGTCACAACTCTATTGGCTGTTGGCTACTACCAATCCTTCTCTGCTACTTGCATTCACAATTATTCATAACTAGAGATAAATTTTAAAATACCAACCATTACCTGTAAGATCTATCCATGAGATCTTATTCTCCAAATTTAATACACTTGAATGGAAAACTTTATGTCCAATGCTTCTATAGTAACCCACTAAGGAATTACATATCCAATTCCTTTTTCTGTCTGTCTTCATAATCTACTCATGCTTGCTTCTACTGAACTTCGTCTGAACTATATATCCTCTGTGTAGTGATATCCATAATCCTCCTTCTGCAATGGTCAATTTCCTTTTCAATTATATTTTGAATTATCTCTAATACCAAATGATGAATTCCACCTCAGGGATCTCAGTACCCACAGGTGCAGAATAACTCTACACAACTCAATTCTCTCAAGTTGTCCTCAACTTTTTAATTGTGCAGGCAAAAAAATTATTTAACAGAGTTTTGATTCTTTTTTCTCGCACGTGAACTTACGGTGCTTTATCCTTCCACACGACCATGGGTTGTGACCTAATGTTTATTCAATTATGCGCTCCCACTTTGGTGCTAAGCCATTTTCCTTACCTCCTATGACCAAACACTAGAAACTGTGGTTTTACCAGAATGTCGTACCCCTGGACTTTTCAATTCTCAAACTCAACTTACTAAGGTTATGATCTAATGAATTAACATGTGGGAAGCTCTACAATCTATGATCAACGTAGACCATTGATCAAGTTCTCAAATGGATGATTAGATTGTCCTTGCGATTACACATCACTTCACCTTCCAAATGGGTGGCATACATCAGGATGACGTATATCGACACCGACTATAGGATCACCAGAGTTCCACCCACAACATATTAACAACACCTTGATTTGGTGTGAGGTGGCACTCTGCCACATGGACTTGGTGACTAGGTTTCCATGTGTCTCCTTATTTCACGACTTTCGCACATGCCATCAGCCAAATGGAACAAGACACATGTCACTTTCTTATTTAATGTACACATCTACTGATGTGTGCCGACCCCAGACTATTAGACTACTCTCTTTGCTTAAGTCCTCTTGTTTGCGGTCATTTTGACGGTTGTCGGCTGATGAAATTACAAGTTAATATACTGGCTTGTATCGTCCATCATAAACCGGACTGTTGTAGTCTCTCCAATTAAACTATATTGCATGCTCTCTATCCAATAAGGATTTATGGTCAATATGGACCCCGATTAAGATCTGATGGCTCATGACGCAAACACACCACCCAGGGCACGTTCGCAACTACCAGGACCTTCTTTTCTCTTTGGCCCGAAGAGCTGAAACACTCTCCAAATCCCCCTATCGGGACTTTTATCTACCCACAGAACTATCCTTATGACTCCCCGGTGTTATATCGGGAAATTAGACCTCGCGGGATCACGAGTCATGCACTTGTGAAAAATGGGTATTTCAAAACCCCGAAACCCGATGGGTCTCAATGCCAATGCTTCCTTGTTCCTATCGGGGATTTCCCTATCGGGAAATCAGCATATGTGATGTGGGGTTTCACTGCCTTCCCAAATCTCTGAACCCCGATTCGTGATGGCGCTTCCACTATGGTGCTAGCCCCTCCGACTGCTCCTTCCTCGTGTGACCTGCCAACCCACGTGACTGTGCCCTTCCCCCCTTATCGGGACTTCGGAGTTCACGAGTTTGCAATGCGAAGAAATCTCACTCCTGGAATCTCTGATCCCCGATCTCCGATGCCACCTATCGTCACCTTAAGGCGAGGCTAGATCTTCTGACACCTTTCCTCCACTCAACACGCAATCGTATGGCTATCGCGTTTCGGAGGTTCGGAACTCCTGCAGCGATTCTTCCAACAACAAAAATCCTGAAATGTCGAACCCCGATTCCTCGGGATCTCTCGCCACGTATCCCTCCGATCAACGGTTCAGACCACGTCGGGAAATCGCCAATCACAATTTCAATCTGCAAGCGTTTCTCCACTCCGGAAACCCCGATGTCTCCAAACACCGACTCGCTCAGATCTCCTACCACGTGTCCTTGACGATGAACGGTTCAAAGTACTCGTCGGGAAATCGTGAATCGCAATTTCAATATGCGAGATTTCTACATCCTCGGAAACCCCGATATCTCGATGGACGGAACCCCGACGCTCCTGATGTCTGACACGTGTCCGCTTGAGATCAACGGCTGAGATCCTCTCGGGAAATCGCGGATCGCGATTTTGTTCTGCTCGAGTTTCAGGACCACAGAAACCCCGATATCCCGATGAGCAAATTCCCGATGACTCCTCCTCTGCTCGCTGGGGCTTAAACCCTGCGCAACTCTGCACGATCTGACGGCTAGCGGGATTTCGCTAGTTCCCTTGGTGAATCCTGACCGTCGATTCCTCCCTCTTGAGGATCTCCTGAGAACAACTAAGTATTCCTTCTCAGCACTTGTTTTCTGATATCTTCTTTTGCAGCTCCTACTCGAACCTTCCTCGGCCCGAACTTTCTACGTTCCCTTTCAATGATATTCCAAAGGTTCTATCCCTCTTTAGCTTATTCACTCTGACTCTCTCAGAGACTTTGCGTACACTTCTTGTGATCGACCTTCAATGACTCTCAAAGTGTTGAGTCTCTCAGACTCTGTGTACTTCTGACAACAATAGTCTATGCCTTCCTTTGCTCAGACTAGCCACTGAGACTTCAAGTTCAGCCTGCACCTCCCCTGCACGACTCTACCAACCTAAACCATCTTCTAGGTGAATGAGAATAAGGGTTTAATTGTCGAGCCTCATCAACGCACTCTATGCGGATGAATTCAACTGCACTCTATGCAGGAATCTCCTGGCTCAGACAGAGAAACGATTGAAACTTATTCTCTCCTCTCTCAGACTTCAGTTAAACCTCTGAAATATCAAGAACATCATAGTTAAAGCCAATGCATAACAGAAACAAACATTCATGAGCACATAAACAACATACACAGAGAAACAACACCAGGCATGAATTTGAATCAGAATTTCATTCTATTAATTCAACACTGTACATGGATGTTCTTCACAAAGTTCTCTGCTTGCTCCTCTCATCTAAATGCTTCTGAATAGTCTGAATAATGAATAATGTACAAAGGAGGGTATCTATATCCATTTTCCCTCTCGAACTCTAAACTGTCTAATCTAGACTTAAACATTTATCTACCTGCATTAACTAGATTAAATGCCTCATATCTATTCCAGACAAGAGCGTATGGCTCGAGGTGTTATACAATACACAAAAGGCGCTCTTTCATAAATGGTGCATTTATACATTAGCGCATTCTCTTGTTTGAAAATTCAAAAAGTTTCAACTGGTCTTGTCCAGCTGTTGTTGTCTTCCATGTTGGCTTGCTTGTCATGGGCGATGCTCCTGCATCATATTCCTCGGCTTGAAAACTATTCATGGGCTCCTGTCCATGAGCTCCTACACGGTCTGTCCATGCTTTTGGATAACTGCTTCTGTCTCCCAACTGGAATATTCCACTGGGTGGTTCTTCCATTTCACCATATACTCGAAGTATTGCTTCCGTCTGGTTCTTTTACTGACCCTCTTGTCAAGTATGCGCTCCATCTGTGGCCTTTCTGCAATCGGCATTTTCCTCTGCCACTGGATCTTTGGCTTCTCATCATTTCCAATTCCTGTTTCCTCAGCCTTATATGGATATAAGTCTGAAACATTGAATGTCGGAGATATTCCGATGTCATCCGACAATTCAATATCATAAGCATTTTCTCCCAATTTCTTCAGGACTCTGCATGGCCCAATTTTCTTCATTTTCAGTTTGTTGTATGTTCCCCTTGGGAACCTTTCTCTCTGCAGATGTGCCAGAACTAGATCGCCAACTTCGAATTGAAGTTGTCTCTGATGCTGATCTTCTCTACGCTTATATTCTTGGTTCATTTCCAGCAATCGCTGTTTCACTCTGCTGTGAAGTTCTTCCATCGCTTCTACGAATTCTTCAGCGCTTGCACTCTTTATGATTATCTGTTCTGAGTCCCTCAGTTCAGACACTCTTCTTGGCTACCTGCCATATATAATTTCAAATGGACTTTTGCCTGTGCTTCTGTTCACAGAATCATTGTACGCAAACTCTACCTGTGGAAACACGTTGTCCCAACTGCTGTGGTGCTCTGTCACCAGGCTTCTGAGTAAATCTCCAAGACTTCTATTGACCACTTCTGTCTGCCCATCTGTCTGTGGATGATAGGAAGAACTAAACATCAAGTTAGTTCCCATATTCTTCCAGAGTGTTCTCCAGAAATGTCCAATGAATTTTTTATCCCTATCCGATACAATGCTTCTGGGTAAACCATGAAGTCTAATGATCTCCTTGAAAAACAAGTTTGCGATATGAGTCGCATCGCTGGTATTATGGCACGGAATAAAATGTGCCATATTTGAGAACCTGTCAACCACCACAAAGATTGAAACATGTCCTCTTTGCATCCTCGACAATCCCAATATGAAATCCATGTTGATTTCATCCCACGACCTCTCTGGTATGGGTAAGGATTGTTAGAATCCTTTATTCTACTTTCTGCCCTTTGAATGTTGACAAATTTTGCACCTGTCAACAAAATTCTTGACATCTGTTCACATCTTCAGCCAGAAATAGGCTTCACTCAGCTTTATAAATGTCTTATCATGGCCAAAATGTCCTGCTAATCCGCCACTATGCTTTTCTTTTAGCAGATTCTCCCTCATGAGGCAATATGGGATGGATAACTGATTGCCTCTGAATAATAGTCCATTTTGGATCATATAATCCATCCACGGGCTTTTGTCTCTGAGAACTGGATTCTCAGCTGCCTCGTATGCCTCTGTAAAATCTGCATCACCTGCATACATGTCCTTAAGGTTTTCAAAACCCAAGGTCTTGACTCGAAACTCCTGCAGCAACAAACATTTCCTGCTCAAAGCATCAGCCACTTTGTTAGCAGTACCTGAAATGTGTTTAATGAAAAATGTAAAATTCTGCATATACTCTACCCATTTTGCATGTTTTTGATTCAACTTCTCCTGTTGAGTCACAAACTGTAGTGCATGATTGTCACTATACARAACAAATTCTTTTGGGATCAAGTAATGCCTCCACTTCTTCAACGCCTGTATGATAGCATAAAATTATTTATCATACGTTGAATACTTCACCTTGGCCTCATCCAACTTCTCACTGAAATATGCAATTGGTCTATCCTCCTGGCTTAAGACTGCTCCTATGGCAAAGCCACTTGCATCACATTTCACCTGGAAAACTTTGGAAAAATCTGGCAACACCAAAATCGGTTGTTCGGTGATATTTCGCTTCAACAGATTGAAGATTTTCTCTGCCTCTTCAGTCCAATGAAAATATATATGTCTTTTCTTGACTGTGTCCATCATTGTTGCACTAATTCCACTGAAGTTACTAATGAATTTCCTATAGAAACTTGCTAATTCGTGGAAACTTCTCACCTCGAAAACATTCCTCGGTGATGGCCAATTCTTAATCATCTCTAATTTATTTGGATCCATCTTTAACTCATTTTCCGATATGACAAACCCCAATTAAATGAGTTCTCTCTTCATAAATGAAGACTTCCTCATGTTGATTAACAACTTCTCTTGCTGTAACTTCCTAATTACTGCAGCTAAATGCTTTAGATGCTCTTCTTTTGATTTGCTGAAAATTAAGATGTCATCCAAATAAACAATGGCAGACTTACCAATAAACTCTTTCAGCACTTCATTCATCAGCCTCATGAATGTACTTGGTGCATTCGTCAAGCCAAACGGCATGACCAACCATTCGTACAAACCTTCGTTAGTCTTGAAGGCTGTATTCCATTCATTGCCTTCCCTCATGCGAATCTTATGGTATCCTCTTTTCAAATCCACTTTTGAAAAAACAATTGCCCCACTCAGGCGATCCATCAAGTCATCCATTCTAGGCAGTGGAAATATATACCTGATGGTGATTTTTTTAATGGCTCTGGAGTCTGTACACATTATCCATCCTCCATCCTTCTTCGGACTCAGTACCGTTGGAATGACACATGGACTAATACTTTCCCTGACTAGTCCTTTATCCAGCAGCTCATGTATCTGTCTTTTGACCTCCTCATTCTCCTGTGGAGTCAACCTATACGGTGCTTTGTTCGGAAAACTTTCTCCTGGTATGAGATCTATGTGATGGCTTATGCTCCTTATCGGCGGCAACAAATGAGGTAATTCGTCTACCACTATGTCAGCGAACTCTTCCAGCAGTTCCTGAATTTCCTTGGGCAGATCATCCACTCTTGTGCTAGTCAAAACAACTCTTGGTTTTCTGACCAAAAGGAATTGTGGATCTTCCTTCTTCTTTACTTCTGCCAGAAGTTCCTTCCCTCTCATGAGAAGTATAGTATTTCTCGGTTCTAGTTTTACTTCTTTATCCTTAATTGGATTCAGCATATGTGCTCTTCCATTCTTCTCCAAAGTGTACGTATTCATCTTCCCATCATGAACTACGTTTCTGTCATATTTCCATGGTCTGCCTAGAAATACATGACATACATCCATAGGAATAACATCACATAAAATCCTATCATTGTATCTTCCTATCTTGATGTCAACTAAGCACTGTTTAGTGACATTTACCTGATGTCCCTTCTGCAGCCATGAAACTTTATATGGACTTGGGTGATCTATTGTCTCCAGCTCCAGTTTCTCCACCATCTCGGTCGAAACGAGATTGTCTATGCTTCCGCTGTCCACAATGACCTGGAATTTCTTGTCTTTGGTCTTGCATGTGGTTCTAAAAATCATGTTTCTTTGAATTGCATCCTCCACCTCCTTCTCAGGTGTTAAGAGAACCTTACGCATCATCAATGACCTTTCATCTTCTGCGTCTTCTTCCTCAGCATCTCGCCTCTGTGCTTGGGCGATGTGAGCTTCTCCTTTATCTGTCTTCCTATCTGGACAGTCAACTACCTTATTTCCATTTTTCCCACATGTGTAACATGTGATGATTCCTCTCCTGCCTCTTCCTCTACCTATGGTATGAGGAAATGTGTTGGCATCAGCATAACCGCCACCCTGCTCTGTATGTTGTCTCTGTGGCTCAGCATATTGTTGTCCTCACTGTGAGGTTCCACCTCTCTCCATTTTGGTCTTAGGCTTCTTCCAGTCGTCCTTAGATTTCTGGAATCTATCTTGAGCAACGGACTTACCTTTTGGTTGGATCCTGCCTCGGCCTCGTTGTACTGGCTTACAGCTTAGCTTTTCCTCAACCTTCAATGCCATTTGATACGCATCCTCAACCGTTCGGATGGTTGCCATACTAATCTCATCCTGGATATCGTATCTTAAGTCATTCATATACCTGGCTACTTTTTCATCATCGCTCTCCCGATGACCCGCTCTGATATTGAGCTTGTAAAATTCCTCGGTGTACTCCTTCACTGTCATCAACTTCTGTCTCAGGTTCTGCATCCTCCTGAACAGTGTGATCTGGTAATCCCTTGGGATGAATTTTTCTTTCATATTCGCAACCATTCGATCCCAACTTTTAATCTTTTGCTTACCTTTGCAGCGTCTATCTGCTTGAAGCTCGTCCCACCATAATGCTGCGTGTCCCTTCAATTTGGTGATATCATGTCTTACCTTTTTATCCTCTTCGATATCCTCATAATCAAAGTAGGTGTCAAGAGCTCTAATCCAATCCAACAACTCTTCTGCATCCATATTTCCTTCATAAGTCAGAATGTCCATCATTGTCTTTGAACTCATCCGGGAGATGGCTTTCATTAATCGCTCATTTGCTGCATCTTCCACTGGGATTTCTCCTGCTCCCTGTCCAGCTTCACCTTCATCCTCAGATTCACTAGTATCTCCTGCATCAGCTTTACGCCTTTTCTTTATTCCCATATCCACAATCATAGAGCGTAATTCTTGCAGTTGTCTTTCTACTTCCAGATTCTTCCCTGGCCTACCTCTTTCTTTGGATGATTCCCTTTCCCCCTCTGGGTCGGGTGATTGTCTATATCTTCTCCTCGGTGGCATGGTGAATTCTCCTTTATTCTCTGCTACAAAAAACAGAGAGATTTTCTCTCTCTGATACCACTTGACGTAAACACGCCACCCAGGGCACGTTCACAACTACCAGGACCTTCTTTTCTCTTTGGCCCGAAGAGCTGAAACACTCTCCAAATCCCCCTATCGGGACTTTTCTTTACCCACAGAACTATCCTTATGACTCCCCGGTGTTATATCGGGAAATCAGACCTCGCGGGATCGCGAGTCCTGCGCTTGTGAAAAATGGGTATTTCAAAACCCCGAAACCCGATGGGTCTCAATGCCAACGCTTCCTTGTTCCTGTTGGGGATTTCCCTATCGGGAAATCGACATATGTGATGTGGGGTTTCACTACCTCCACAAATATCTGAACCCCGATTCGCGATGGTGCTTCCACTATGGCGCTAGCCCCTTCGGCTGCTCCTTCCTCGTGTGACCTGCCAACCCACGTGACCGTGTCCTTCCCCCCTTATCGGGACTTCGGAGTTCACGAGTTTGCAATGTGAAGAACTCACACTCCTGGAATCTCCGATCTCTGA
This sequence comes from Picea glauca, assembly GCA_000966675.3. NCBI lineage: Eukaryota > Viridiplantae > Streptophyta > Pinopsida > Pinales > Pinaceae > Picea > Picea glauca. The sequence goes on along the minus strand of JZKD02S0284884.1, from coordinate 829,870 downwards.
TATTCGATGCCACCTGTCATCACCTTAAGGCGAGGCTCAATCTTCTGACACCTGTCCTCCACTCAACACGCAATCATATGGCTATCACGTTTCGGAGTTTTGGAACTACTGTAGCGATTCTTCCAACAACGAAAATCCTGAAATGTCGAACCCCGATTCCTCGGGATCTCTCGCCACGTATCCCTCCGATCAACGGTTTAGACCACATCGGGAAATCTCCAATCGCGATTTCAATCTACAAACATTTCTCCAATCCGAAAACCCCGATGCCTCCAAACACCGACTCGCTTAGATCTCCTGCCACGTGTCCTCGACGATGAACGGTTCAAATTACTCGTCGGGAAATCACAAATCACGATTTCAATATGCGATATTTCTACGTCCTCAGAAACCCCGATATCCCGATGGACGGAACCCCGACGCTCCTGATGTCTGACACATGTCCGCTTGAGATCAACGGCTGAGATCCTTCCCGGAAATCGCGGATCGCGATTTCGTTCTTCTCAAGTTTCAGGACCACGGAAACCCCGATATCCCGATGAGAAAATTCTCGATGACTCCTCCTCTGCTCCCTGGGGCTTAAACCCTACGCAACTCTGCACGATCTGACGAATGGCGGAATTTCGCTAGTTCCCTTGGTGAATCCTGACTGTCGCTTCCTCCCTCTCGAGGATATCCTGAGAATGACTAAGTATTCCTTCTCAGCACTTGTTTTCTGACATCTTCTCTTGCAACTCCTACTCGAACCTTCCTCAGCCCAAACTTTCTACGTTCCCTTTCAATGATATTCCAAAGTTTCTATCCCTCTTGAGCTTATTCACTCTGAATCTCTCAGAGACTTTGCGCACACTTCTCGTGCTCAACCTTCAACAACTCTCAAAGTGTTGAGTCTCTCAGACTCTGTGTACTTCTGAAAATAGTAGTCTATGCCTTCCTTTGCTCAGACTAGCCACTGAGACTTCAAGTTCAGCCTGCACCTCCCCTGCACGACTCTACCAACCTAAACCAACTTCTAGGCGAATGAGAATAAGGGTTTAACTGTCGAGCCTCATCAACACACTCTATGTGGATGAATTCAACTGCACTCTATGCAGGAATCTCCTGGCTCAGACAGAGAAACGATTGAAACTTATTCTCTCCTCTCTCAGACTTCAGTTAAACCTCTGAAATATCAAGCACAACATAGTTAAAGCCAATGAATAACAGAAACAAACATTCATGAGCACATAAATAACATACACAGAGAAACAACACTAGGCATGAATTTGAATCAGAATTTCATTCTATTAATTCAACACTGTACATGGGTGTTCTTCACAAAGTTCTCTACTTGATCCTCTCATTTGAATGCTTCTGAATAGTCTGAATAGTGAATAATGTACAAAGGAGGGTGTCTATATCCGTTTTCCCTCTCGAACTCTAAACTGTCTAATCTAGACTTAAACATCTATCTACTTGCATTAACTATATTAAATGCCTCCTATCTATTCCATACAAGAGCATATGGCTCAAGGTCTGATAGAATACACAAAAGGCACTCTTTCATAAATGGTGCATTTATACATTGGCGCATTCTCTTGTTTGAAAATTCAAAAAGTTTCGGCTGGTCTTGTCCAGCTGTTGTTGTCTTTCATGCTGGCTCGCTTGTCATGGGTGATGCTTCTGCATCAGCTCATATCTAGCTCCACCTTCTCTACATAATTACTTGTCTCTATGCTTCAATACAAAATGGGAATCGTTGATCTCTGCATTTGATCAATGATCAATGGTCCTTGTCACTCCCGACTAGTAAAGAGGGTTTATGGCTCATTCCTTGAGGAATGTGATATGATGCCTTCTCCTTTTTTATCACGCCTTTCACCCTTGCAGACACACGGTTTAGTCGATTCCAATCTAGACTACAATCACAAATATTGATTCAATGAAAGATGCTTGATTTCACATTTACACAAATATCCCATAAAACAAAGAGACGATTCTATTAATTAATCTATCTATTAATTGTACAAGGCCTTCTCACCTCTCTAGCCTAGTTTACATTAATTTGGCCTTCCTCTTGGCCTTTTGTTGCACTCGGCCTCTATATCATTTCTCTCTCCTTCCCTTTGTTTCTTGTAGGGTTACCAATTATAAAGGGAAATGCATGAACTATTCAATCAGTTTCAGACCCTAAACATAGTCTCTAAAATCTACAATAATCCCTAGGATCTCTCATATCCACAATATACTCAACCATCTCTATGTTCTAGGTCTACATTCCTTCGAGATTTGCTAAACCAAGGCATATTCAATTACAAATAAAATCAACTCAACAAACCCTATCTCATATGAGACTTATATAACTCAATTGACATAGAAATTACAATAATTCATGCTTTATGAACCCACTCCCTTGGTAAAATCAAGACCACATAGGCCTAGCCAAACATGATTGATTTTGGAGGTAGGATGCTACTGCATCATCTTTCTAAGAAACCACAACATAGAATTCAATCACATCATTCTCAATTTTTCAAAGATATTCTAAGAGGAGGAAACTATTGATCCTGAGGATAGATATGGTAGATAAATGAGGGTGATGGGAAACAAAGAAATTATCTTTCCCCCTTATCAACTACTTGTCGAAAAAAAATTCATTTCTACAATTATGGTTGTTATTTCTTTGTATTCATGAATTTGAAAATAAAAAATATTTTCAAGGAAATCCACCATTATACAAAACTTGAAATATCTTGTCATTTTTTGTTGTCTAGAAGGATAGTTCGAGAACCTGAAATATCAAAAAGGAGAGTTCTAGCACCTCAATGAAAAACCTAATAAATCAATCAAGGGCTAGGTGGGATTAGGATTCACTTACTTTTACCATACAAGTGCCAAGTACCCTTGAGTGCCTTGTTGATAGATGTCATATGATATCAATAATTGACCTAATATTGTTATTTATGCACTGAGGTATCTCCCTCCTTTCCCTTCCTTTCATTTATGTTCTTGGTTAGGTTTGATGTCCTACTAAACAATTTGATGGTTTTTGTATTTTTAATTATTGCATAGTTATCATGTGCATTGTTATATGAAGAAATAAATTGTTGGACCTCTTTCTTGTAACTTATATATCCTTCCCATTTGTATTATAATAGAGAGTGCTCTCAAGTGAGGCATCTACCTTCAAAGTCATTTCTATCAATTAGGCTAGGCTAGTTTAGCTAGCTCTTTTAGAGAGGGATCTCACCATGGGGATGGGGATATGAGTACAATTTATTCCTTCATGACTTATCCTTTCTCGAGCTCTTTCCCCGTCACTTATTATTGTTGCAATGAGATCAAAGGTGAAACCCCATTATGTATAAACATGGTTGAATACTGCAACCCATAGAAAACCTAAAGGAATGACAACTTTTTGTTGAGTCAAACTACACAAGTAGGGAATATTCCTGAGTGAAGGACATGAAAATAAATTTGTTTATTTTTAGTTGAATTACGTGTGTAAAAAATCATATGTATTATATTTATGTTAAAATGGTGATAAGGAAATATAGGTACTATATGAATTTTTGTTAAATTTTGTTTAAAACATTTAAGTGATAGTTTTTTATTTTAAATTTTGAAAATGTTAAAGGTTTAGAGGATAAAATTTTCTCTTCAATGTTCAATACTTCGGCCAAAAATATTAAAACACCTACAAATATACATAATACTAGCCAAGGAAATAACCCTTTATTGACTACTCACTTGATAATTAAATTATTGATACTAACTGAAAAAACAATTGTTGAGAAGATGCAATATTGTTAGACAAAAACCCTTTTATAGTGTCTCCAGAATTGTCATTGTGACGTCCCCAACCACCAACAGGTCAGGCAACATCACTCCATAAACATAATGTTTTCTATGATACCAATTTGTGACATCCCCGACCACCCAGGTCGGGAAACACCACTGAGACATACTTATCTTGTGGATATATTCACATATAAAACCTAATAGGAAATAAATAGAGATAACATATGATATTCACACACACACACACACACACACACATATCTAATGAAATTAAACAAACAAGAATACTCTGCTCATACACTTGTTCATGTGGAAGAAACATTAACACATATATGCAACATATATATAGGCATTATTCATAAATTATATCAAAAATACACAACATATAATGAATAGAGAATTGGTACTTATATTTTAATTGAAGTACACCAACTATGTGCAGACCTTCCAAAAACCTACCAGCTTTAGACCACACTGCTGATCACTCTCAGTAGTGGGTCACCCCTGAGCTGGGACTAAACTCCACTAGGCAAGGGATTCCTAGGCTAGGGAGGGACACCATGAAGTTTCATAGTACAATAGGAAGGATTTTCTCCAAGGAGCCACTTACACCCACAACTCAAAGACTCTCATTCCCCACATGCTTGTCCCACCCCAGGATTGTACACCTTTACAGTCCAACAATCCATTGGCTACTACACCTCCCTTCCCTTGGTCTTCAACAACATGTTGAATCAGGAATTCTCAGAGATTTGTGGCTGCTATTGGACTCCCTCCAGAAGAACTCACTTCCTCAAAACACTCTCTCACCTAGAGAGAGTTTCTCACATGCCTGACAACCTACTTCTTTTATTCACGGGCTTGACAACTTGCTTCTTCACTCCCTCTCCTCCACACATGGGCACAGTGATCGCAACAACAAAAACTGGACTTGGGAATGGTAATGATTGAATAATACACAGGAAAACCACAGGGTACATGTGTAGCAAGGGTGTCAATTCAAGCTTTTTTTAGAGGTTTGGTGTGGTTCAAGAATTCAGCAAGGTGTACCAGGGATACTCGTGCTTGTTGGGTGTGTTGGTGAAAAAATGGCCAAGAGAAGATCCCAAAACAATATGAATTCTCACTTATATTTCATGTGCCTGAGCTGACACATGGCCCTCATGAAGAATGTTCCTCTCCATTTGTAAGTCATACCCATTTTTCCAAAGGAACTTAGGATATATTCATATCCCACTCAAAGAATTTAGAATAATAATAATATATTATTCTATTGGACTTAAGCTCTTAAGATTAGCCCCTCATTCCAGCCTCTCAACCCCCTTCCCTTACCCATCCTAGTGGAGCTTAGTCCCCCATAACTCTTTCTTTGTGTTTAGTCTACATGCAGCGATGTATTTTTTTTTATTAACGATCTGCATAATTACATATACAAAATCAGGCCCACTGGCCTTAGCCTCTAGGCTCTCTAGCCTAATAAACGCATAGGCCTATCGGCTTATAATTACTTGGCTCACCAAACTATAAACATCATTACATTCATAATTTCAATTGGGGTTCGACCTTGGGGTATTATAATCCCCTCCCCTTATTTGTGCATTGTCCTTGGAGCAACTTATTTATACAACATCAACAAGATTTTCAAAATCTTCAAAACTATGCAGGTAGTTTTCCCGCATAGCATCTTCATGCTCCCACGTTGCATCCTTAGGACCATACTAGGTCCACTAGACCTTTACCAGCCTTATGGATCGATTCCAAATTTTCTTTTTCTTCCAGTCCAGTATGTGCATATGGTGTACCTGTATAGCGCCTTCTTGCTCCACCCAAATCACATTCCAATCAATCACATGATTAACATCAAGTATATACATCTTGAGAAATGAGACATGAAATACATTATGAATAGTCATGCATGCAGGCAATGCAAGCATATAAGATATTGGTCCAATCCTTTCTAGGATTTCAAATGGCCCACAATATCTGGCTACCAACTTGGAACAGTTTCCCAGCTTCAGGGAACTTTTGTTGGCTTTCACCTTCAAGAAAACATGACCACCCACTTTAAAATCCCTATGGGTTTTTCCCTTGTAGAATAGATTTTCTTCCTATCTTGGGAAGCCTTCAAATTCTACTTAATATGCAACATTTTCTCTTTCATTTCCTTGAGAAACTCTGGCCCAACCACTTCTTTATCAACTGGGTTGTTCCAACTTAATGGGGTGTTTCACTTTCTGTCATAAAGTGCTTCAAACAAGCTCATCTTCACTGATGCTTGATACCCATTGTTGTAAGAAAAATCTACCAAGTGTAGGTAGTCTTCCCATCTAGATGTTTTGTCCATCACATACATTCTTAACATATCTTCTATCACTTGATTTACTCTTTATGTTTGTCCTTCAAACTCAAGATGATAGGTTGTGCTAAAGTTCAAGTTCATTCCAAACCCCTTGAATAATACTCTCCAAAACTTTGAGGTTAATTTTGGGTCTCTATCAGAAACAATTGTCTTGGGAATACCGTGCAATCGTGCTACTTCCTTCATATAAATATCAACAACATTCATTGCTTTGTGAGTAACCTTCATAGGAATGAAATGGGAATCTTTAGTAAGCTTGTCCACTACCACCATGATTGCATCATCTTGCTTTCCTGTTTTGGGCAATCCTATGATGAAATCCATTTTCACCACTTTCCACTTCCACTGAGGAATGGGTAATGGTTGTAGCAACCCAACTAGGTGTCTATGCTTAGATTTGACCCTTTGACACTCCATACATCTAGCGATGTATTCTGCAATTTATTTCTTCATGCCTGGCCAATAATATTGTCTCTTGACTGTTGAAACTATTTTTTGATATCCAGGGTGCCCAACATAAGGCACATTATACATCTCTTTTAAAATCACAATCCTCAATTCATGAGAACTGGGTACATAAACTTTGTTTATGTACAAGAGAATTCCATCAATTCCTAGTTCGTAATCTTCATCTTGCTGCTGCATTTTACCTTGCTGCAATTTAGTTACTAATTCCATGTATTGCAAATCAACTTTTGCAGCCTAAAAAATTATTCCTTTAAGATCCATCTAATACATGCTAATGACTGTAGGATGCAGTTCATGCACTCTCCTTCTAAGTGCATCAACCACTTTGTTCTCCTTTCCTTTGATGTGCTTGATATCAAAGTCATATCCATAGAGGAATTCCAACCATCTACTCTACCTAGCATTCAAAGTAGGCTGATCAAACAGGTACTTCAAACCATTATGGTCTGTCCTCAACTCAAACATATTTCCCATGAGGTAGTGCCTCCACTTCTTCAAGACATGCATTATGGCTACCAACTCCAAATCATGAGTGGCATAGAGCCTTTCATGCTCTTTCAATTTTTTGGACTCGAAACATATCACATATTCTTTCTGAATAAGGAATCCTCCTAGTCCTTCTTTGCATGCATCTGTGCAAACCATAAAATCTTCATTCAGATCAACAATGTTCAGAGTTGGAGCACTAGTTAACAACTGCTTCAGTTGTTGGAAGCTCATTTCTCATTCTGTTGTCCATTGAAACTTCTTCCCCTTCCTTTGTAAGGAAGTGATGGGATGATCTATTCTCGAAAACCTTGCAATGAACCTTCTATGATATAGGTGGATGTCGGTGGCCTCCCACCTATTCCAACTGGTTCATTTTGGCAGTTTTCCAGTTTGATGGTTTTTTTCCTAGTTTTCATGTCCCTGACTTGTGGGGCCGTATTGAGGCCATAAACAACGTTTTTAGGGATCGCCAAAGTCGGAAATGAACTTTGATATGTAACATCAAAATGCGTAGTCCTCGGATATAACTTTCCAATGGGATATCATTCGCCTAAAAGGGAGATCGTATGCAAAATTTAGGACCCTGGGAAGTTGATGTACTAACTTACCCAAACAGGGCCCACATGACTTTTGGCGCTTCATCTCCTAGGGTTACACTTTTGGATGTCTAGGGTTTTTGACATTCTTGTTTATTGTAAAAATGCCTTCAGAGCCTCATTGTAATCATCTTCTTGTGAATGAATGCAACCGTCACATATCTTCTCAGAGACAAGCCACCACCATTCCAACAAGCTTATTTTCCACTGCATTTTATAGTTTCAGTGTATTTCCTTATTGAATAGAAAATTCATTTTACTGTATCTTTGTTGTTCTATGTTAAGCATATTTTAATAATATGTACTCATTTCATTCTACTCATAAAATTTGGATTAGTGGTATCAGAGTGGTCTACTCCTTGTCGTCTTAATGCATTTCCCCAATGAGGTTAAGGTACAAATAATTGGGTCTCGAGCTTGTTTCTCTTGAGGACAAAATATCTCGCATGTAGAAACGACCTCTCATGGTAGGAGAAATGAAAGATGGCAGGACAAGAGATCCTTTAAAAATTTTGTTTGAGGAATCCCTCACGCAACAAAGGAAGGAGATGATGGATAGTTTCATACAAATCCTTAGACAACTACCAACATGCGATGCATTTTCCTTGAGCAGAGGCGCCACCCCCTTCAAGGTACAAATAAAATTCGATTTTCCTATATTTGAAGGTCGGATAGACACAGATGTTGTAGACAAGTGGTTGAATCTTCTAGAAGGGTATTTTTCTTTCCATAACTTTTCAAATAGATAAAAACTTACTTTTTCACTCCTCAAAGTCATTCCCCATGTCAAATATTGGTGGGAAACTTTCTTTGAGAAAAAGGAAACAAAGGAACCCTCATTATTTACATTCACGACTACCTAGGAATCCTTCAGGGATGTTATTAAGGAACAATACTACCCTGTCGAAAGTTATGACGCCTTGTATACCAAATGGACCACACTATGGAAATAAAGAGATCAAACAGTGCCAGATTTCATAAATATCTTCCATAACCTACGCACCAAGCTAGGTATCAAAGATTTTGAGCGACATATAGTGCTCAAGAATAGAGGTGCTCTACATAGATACATCTAGGCCAAAATGGAATTTTTGGACATCTCATCCTTGGGTGTGGGATATCAATATGTCGTCAAAATCGAGCAGAAGCTCAAACAAAAAATGAGACAATTTGAGCCTAGGAACCCCTCACAGCAAAAACCAGAAAAGGGCGGCCCCAAATTACAGAAAAAAGGACATAGAAAAGATGGATTGTATCAGTACAACTAGTCCAAGCCATAAGAAAAGAAGGACACCGAAAAGAAAAAGAAGGATACTGGGAGGTGGTGCAACTTCCATAAGAGCCCTTAACATAACAATGTTGATTTCCACTCAAATAAATCATTGGTCACCGAAGTGAAATCCTCTTAATCAAATGCGGGTTCTGACTCTGAGTAAAAACCAGAAAGGGGAAGACAGATCATTGATGCGAAACCCAATGCCACAGTTGCTACCACCAAGCTCCAGCTTGGTGAACTAGACGAGCCAGAAGAAGGTGAGCGCCTTTTCTATTCGAAGATGTTGGTAAAAGACACCCTTCTTCACTTCATCGTTGATAGTAGTAGCTAGAAGAAACTCATCTCAACATAGGTAGTCAAGTGGTTTTCCCTCCTGACAATGTCACACCTGCAACCCTACACAATTGGATGGCTTCGCCAAGGAAGCGATCTTTGCATCATCCAACAGTTTTGACAGTCGTACGACATCAAGCCCTTCAAAGATGAGTTATTGTGTGATGTTTCTCTTATCAAAGTTTGTAATGTTCTTTTGGTCCAACCTTATTTATGGAAACATCATTCTGTATATGAGTCTAGGCCTCATAGTTTTATTATTAGTTTGAACAAAAAATTGTACAAGATACCCGAGGCAGTCCCTCCTAGTGTTATTTCCTTGATCTCTACCAAGCAATGTAGGAAGGTCATCTCTCAGACCGGGAAATTTGTCTTCTTCATGATTCTCTCTCAGAGTAAGCGAAAGATCACAGCCACATCCAGGACCTCCACGTTCGATCTATCCTCAAAAAATAAGCAAGTGGATAAGGTCGGGGAAGAATAATCAGATATCTTCTCCTCTCCTACCGGGGTACCTCTACACTTCCAAGTCAATCATCCCATCAATTTGACCCCAGGCACACCGCTACCCAATGGGATAGTCTATCGCCACTCTCTGTTAGAAAATGAGGATATCAAGAGGCAAATCCAATAACTACTCCACAAGGGGCACATCCATCCCAACTCATTGCCTTGTGGGAGCCCAATCGTACTGGTGCAGAAGAAAGATGGGACCTGGTGAATCTACATTGATTACCAGGCCCTGAATAAAATCACTATCTAGAACCGGTACCCGATTCCCCAAATCTATGACCTCCTTGATCAGCTCACGGGGGCCAAATACTTCACTAAAATTGATCTCAAGTCTGGATACCACCAGGTCCCAATAGAACATACAGATGTATGGAATACCGCCTTCAAGTCAAAATAAGGTCTTTTTGAATGGTTGGTCATGCCCTTTGGTTTGAAAAATGCTCCAACAAATTTTATGAGGATGATGGACGATATCCTGTGACCTTTCACCAGTAATTTTTTAGTGGTGTATCTCGATGACATCCTCATCTACATAAAGACTTGGGAGAAACACTTGCAGCATATTCAATAGGTTCTACACACCCTACGACAACACAAACTATATGAAAACTTGGAAAAATGCTCCTTCGACATGGATAAGGTCTATTACTTAGGATCAATTGTTGATCAACATGGTGTGCATGTGGATCCATCCAAGATCCAGGTCATCCATGATTGGCCAACCCCAACCACACTCACTGAGATTTGGATCTTCTTGGGCCTTGCCAATTTCTATCGTAGGTTCATGTTGGGATTATCTCATATCGCATGGGCCCTCGGCTAAGTAACCAAGGGTGTAAGTAAGGAAACATTTGTGTGGGGCTTGTCCCAACAAAAATCCTTTGATGACTTGAAGCAACGTTTGTGTGAATCCCCAGTACTTTCATTACCGGACCTGCAACATCCCTTTGAGATCGATACAGATGCTTCAGACTATGATGTGGGAGCAGTTCTCACTCAACACGACCACCCAATGGGGTATCATAGTGAGACACTATCAGATGTTGTTTTTAAGTACTTGTTGGGCTCTAAAGATGTCCTAAAAACAACCTTAGTTTAACATTAATTTATCAACCCGAGGATTCGCCTTTTCTTTCAAGAATATCATCAAAGTATATGAAGATAGTTGTAGAGGCTAAAATCATGTAGCTAAATAAAATATGAGTTTATCAATAATCAAGTTCCTCACACATTCATTAAGAATCTGAAATTAAGATCTTACTCAACATAATTATAATCTAATCTATAACATGCTATGAATTTAAGGGATTAACCAAATTGTTGAATTCATCTAGCTAAGAAACAATAATTTAATCTCTGAAAACACTTAATGAATCAATCTATTTCATCTGACTACGAAAACAATAATTCAATCTATGAGAATACTTAATGAATCAATCTATCAATGACTATTTAACCTACTAGAAAAGAGACATCGAATTACTGTACAATTATGAAGGAATAGCAAATGCAGATTTAAGAAAAAAGAACAACTAATGTAAATTTAATATAGGAACATCGTATGTGAAAATGAGAGGAACTGTCAAACAAATATACTAACAGAAATGGGAAATGGAACAGCAATTGATAACCTAATGAAACATCTATCCTCTGTAAATAGCATAACCAATTTATAAAATCATCAACACACTCACACATTTATCTTAACTGTTGCAAAGAGATTTAAATCACAGGACTGAAATCAAATTTATACGATTACCGATTGAGAAAGTAAATCCTTCCGACTGGGCCCACGGTCTTCAGAAGTACTACTGCTAGAAACTTAGTATGCAAAAATGGTAAAAATGCTCAAGGATTCCATTAGCTTCATAACTGGTAAAACATTTACAATAGACTGCTTGTACAGAGTAATTCAGAGATTCGAATGATTGGATAAATTTTGTTGGATAGTTTCAATGGTTCATTACCCTCTATATATTATAATAATATGGGTAAATTAAGCTACCATGAGGATCGATAGATCCTCAGGATTGCTTTTACTATTTATAAATATTACAAAATAGAGAATCAATCTTCCTCAAAATTGCTTTGCGCCTGATTTCTTCGATCTCCAATAGTCTATGTATCTTCATAATCTTCTCAAATATCTTGAGTTTAACCATAATTGTCCATTTATGCAATAAAATCAAACAATTCAAACTGAAATTCAGAAATGATCTAATATTACTTAATAACATTTCTAGAAGACATTTTAATCATTTTATTTCCTAATTATTTCTAATTAATGGAAAAGTCAATCAAGATTTTATCATAAACCATGGTGATAAGGAGGATATTTGTACCTTTTTCTCAACTCAACATACCCCCCAACTTACCTTCTTGCATGTCCTCATGCAAGATTTTTTTTTACATGTAAAGCAATGATGTTGAAGGGAGGAGAGGTATGTTCTCCAGGTCTTCTGAACACATTCTTACTTTTTAGATCTTCAAAATAAACTTCTTCCTCCTTCTTACGAATTTCATAATTACTCTTGTAACCCTCTGAAGGATACCAAATAATAGGAGGACTATATTTGCACCCAATCCAGGCAGGCCCTTCATCCAGGATCATCTTGGCATACCTCTCCAACCTAAAGGTAGTTGCATGAAAGTTTTTGAAACCAAAGGGTTCCCTATTATTGACTTCATTTGGGGAGGCATCCCATCTTATTTAGGAAGCAACAATATATTCTTCTTTAATCTCCCTAAAATATTGTAGTCCTGAACGTACAACCTGTCGGTGGATAGGAGATAAAGATTCTATAACCTTCTCCCTTTTCATGAATGTTTTGTGTTGCATAATGGCTGCAAAGGATTTAGGAGGTTCCCCTCTGATCCAGAGGTCCAACCCAGTCTCCCTTTCCATGAAAACCTTGTGTTCTTTAGCCCACCTACTTTGGTTCTTGGTAAAAGATAAAAATGCTTGAAACTGTATGTCCCCAATGAAAGGATTAGGGTTCTCTTTTCTATTTTCTCCCAAGATGAAGTTGTGAAGGTATATCTCACACATAAAGTATTCCACTCCTTCTTCTTGTTCTATAAAGCATGAAACAAACTCAAAAACAATGGTGAACTCAAAAGGTTTTCCTTCTCTAATAGTTTTTATCCTTAGCAACAAACAATGTTCTAATAAAAACAAGGTGTAATTAGTGGAAAGAGCCCCACAATATACTATATCAGAATAAATAGAGAAAAATTCTTTGATTTGCTCCAAAGATTTATCTAATTGGCCCTGTACTTTCTTTACCTTTCCTTGAGCTCTACTAATCTCAACAAAAGTATCATTCTCTGTTGCTGACATGGATTTAAGTTTCGTGACAACTTTTTGATGCTCTGCCATGGTTACCATATCACTCTTTCATTGACTCAGGGTCTATTGGGTTTGCACCATCTCTGCCTCTAACATGTTAATGACAACACTCTGTTCAGGAGACTAAAATGATTCCTCAGTCTGAGAAGTTGTTTCTTTTGTTGTTGGGGCATCTGTTTGGGCCTCTGCATCAATTGTCTCCAAGGGAGCAAGAAAATTTATAGGAAGCACTCCATCAGTTTGGATAGTTGTTTCTTCTACTGCTGGAATCTCTGTTTGAGTCTCTATATCTATTGTTTCCAATGGAGCAGACAATTTTGTCTTTGTTGTAGCATAAATGGTATGGAATATCCTCCTAGGAAGTGGGTTCCTTAGCTGTGTTCTATGAATTTTGGATTTCTTCCTCTCATAGGCCTTGTCAGCTTGCTCCAATTATTTCCTTAACTCTCTAATTATTTATTTGAGTCTACCAACTTTTTGTTTCAGTACTTTGATTTTTTTAACCCTTTTTCTCAATATCCTGTTTTACTTTTTCAATTTCCTGATTTTATTGTGGCCTTTGCCTTTTTTTTTCTGTTTATGGGGAATGTGAAGGTCTTCCCCACCTTGATCAGCTAGTGACTATTTCCCTATTTCATCTGTGTGATTTTTTTGTTCTACGTGATTGTTTACCTAAATGTGAGGTTCTAACTATTATGTATATTTGGGGAATTTAATCTCTATGTTAGGTAGGTCCAAGGCAGGGTTTGAAGAAGAAGTTGATGCTTGGTGTTCTTCATACCTGCATGTGTCTTCGATAACTGATGTCCCTAAATTCCCCAGTACTTGAGCCATTTCTACCTCATAACTTTTGAAAAAATGTTCTCTAAGGTTTTCAAGTGATGGATGTTCTGTCTGTGCATTTTCTTGAGTGTCTTCTAAGGGTTGTTCTGTCTGCATAGCTTCCTGAATGTTTTCATCTTGAATTATCTTTTTTCCCCTTCTTATTTTCACAGTAAAGGTCTCAGGGACAAAAAATGTTATTTTTCTCCTCTTCCTTAATGTTTCTTCCTGTTTGGTTTGGGTTTCTTCCAGTTGGATGGGGTTTGCTTCAATTTTCGGCTGGGGTAGTGGAGTTTCAATTTGGGCACTACCTCCTTCTTCCTGAGTTGTCTCAATTCTCTGTGAGGGGGTTTCTTGGTGAATTTCGGGTTGTTTGATTTGTAGGGGCCTATCAGCCTTGATTATATCACCAAAAGTTATTTGAGTTTGTCTCAAGTCCCTATTTACTATCATCTTTACTAGTCCATGGTGACTAATTATAGTGACAGGATCTTTAGCCTTTTCATTTCTTGCAACAAATTCATGTAACATGGCATTTAGAAAAAATGGCAAATTTATTACTAACCTTTGTTTTAGTGCTGCTAACATTTTGAGGTGGTGTGGCCTCACTACATCGTACCTCCCATCACATGTGATATACCTTTTTACTACTCCTGCTAGCTCTTCTATGGCTCACTGAGAGCGGTGGGGTTGAGTCCCTTCCCCTTTTTATCGAGTTCTTCTCCAGGTTCTACAAAATATTCCGCAGCCTCCTTGAGTGATGTATACTTCTTTGTCCACTGTATGCCTTCATTGGGGAGGCCTATAACCTCCACTATAATTTCCTCAGTGACTAGAATTTGTATGTCTCGAATCATAGAGAATCCTCTTTGCAAGTTTTGGAAAAATGATAGCATGATATTTGTGTCATATCCTTGCAATATTTTGAAATATTTTTTCCATCCCAGACGATGTAAAATTTTCCTTGCCTGGTTGGTTACCTACAACAATGTGGGCTCTCGACATACACTTCGGTCACCCATGTATTCTGTGTATAGATGAGGATAGCTATCGTTCTCGACTGCATCTTAGTTCGACCAACTTTTGAGACAATATTACCAGCAATAGAGAATATCATAGAACATCAAATGTATATAAAAATGTGAGTTTTCCATTTATTGAAATCATTATGATCTATCGGTAAATGTGCAGAATATCCAACCCTCATAAATGGAAAGATCGACCTCGATTGTTGACATGTGCGAGTGTAATGATGGAAGGTAGTTCAAGTGAGGTGTGATTACTACGCCGCCGCCATTGTTGGAGAACAATCATTAATAACCTTCAAAATAACTTTAATAGTAATCATGAACAATAATCACTCTTGTGTGGGACATTCAAATTTACATACCTATGTTCAAAAAAACGTTTAAAGAAAAAGATCCCGAATAATTTAAATTTGTTCACATGTTTAAAAATATTCCACATGTGATAGACTTGTTACTTTCCCTTGTTATTGGATATAACCAGAATGATAGCCTCGTTGTTAGGAAAGGAAGTCTAGGAACACACAAAAACTTGGCGTATTTAAGGTAAAATTACATACGAAAGGCAGAGCCACTGCTGCTAGCAGGCGTCCATAGCCTTGACAGGGTTGTATTTTAACCCATAGATGAGCCTGTATCCTCAATAAATAGTTTGAATCATATTTTCCCAAAAATACCACTATCCTTGTTTGGTAGCCAGATAAAGATAATGCCACTCACTAGATTGTAACCTAAGTGAACAAGTTGGCTCGTGATGAGACTTCTTGTCCTTTGACGAAAAACTACCAAAGGCCATTTCCCTAGTGTGGTATCCATAGTGGGAATGCCACTTATGTTATTATCTTATGATCTTGGTAGGTTGGCTCATGATGAGATTCGCTATCCTTTGTGGGAGAAGTTTATTACTTATGTTTTAATTTTTGTTTCCATCTTTTTTTTTTTAAGGCTCTATTAAGGGAGGCTCATCTACTCCTTAAGAGTGAGGTATGGCGTAAGAAGTGTAATAATGCCACGTAAAATGTTCTTTAGACTTATTATGATATGAAGGCAAATTCTCATTCAAGTATATGTATATATATCGCGGAAATAAATAGATTATGGTGGTAAAATGGATTATGAACAATTTTTAAGATAATTCAAAGAAATTAATCCAAAAATAATTCAATAAGGTATGCTATATAGTCCACACAAAAATAACAAATCCTTACTTATGATCATTAGAAGTGGTGCTGATGAAAATTAATTAGTGAAGGTCATACCCAAAGGAGTGGCTAACATAATAATGGCATGCTTGTTTATGAGAAAAGAATCATGCCTTTTGGGGAGAAAGGAACATCAATAAGGAAAAATCGTAGAAGGAACAACAATTGTTCCTTTCGAATGAACAACGCTATCAAAAAATGAATGACAATCATGATAAAGGGAACAATGGTTGTAACAAAGGGGATGAGAATCATTAATTTCAAATGAATGACAACCATACGCAAAGGGAACAACAATCGCCCGAAGGGAACGACAGTTTTTTTGTTCAAATGGACGACAACTGTACGCAAAAGGAACAACGATCATAGATATTTTTTTTTAGTGAATCTAGGATTGATTAATCATCAACTAAATTCATTTAATTTTTATGGGTAGTTTTATTCAATAATCGAAGTACTGAGTGGTTTGTTATTACAGTCACCCGATTTTTTGCTATGGAACATGACATATTCATCTTCTATTAAAATAGGGTTTATATTCAATAGGTTTTTCAAATCGAGATAGGACTAAGGAACATAAAAGAGTGATAATTATATTCATTATAGTCATCTCTTCTATTTCTTATTTTCTCAAGTGACTTCCCTAGAAAGAAAAAAAAACTAAAAACTCAATCAAATCCATAAAGAAAGTTGTATACTATATGTACAGTGCTGGTAAATATCATTTTATAAAGTTGAAGCTGCTGGGTTACCTTCCCAGCTAGCTAAAATATGAATAGTAGGGTCCTTACTTACTTCCTGGCAAAAGGATTCTTTTGAAAGCAATTGATGGTAGAGTCATAGCCGATGTTTATTTACCATAAAAGGAGAACCAGACCCGTCGATGGTAACTAAAGTGACAGTTCCATTATCATGAACTTATTTGATTTCATATGGTCCCAGCCACCTTGTCTATAATTTTCCAGGAAAATCTTGAAATATGGAATCATAGAGAAGCACCCAATGACTTTTATGGAAGGATTTCTTCTTGATATGTTTATCATGCTAGCTATCTCTCTGTTGCTGAATAACAATTGTGCTCTGCAGGGTGAACATGCATGCTTCATCTAGCTCATTGAGTTGTTGTAAGCACTGTTTATGTTCCTTTGTAAGATGCAGTCCAATTTCCTGGGCCATCCTTAGAGTCTTGATCTCAAATTCAATTGGAAAGATAGGTTCTTTGCCATAGACTATATGATAAGGATATATATGGTAGTGTTATGCCATGTCGTGCGATAGGACCATAAGGCATTTGGAAGATTGACTGCCCAATTCTGACAGTTTGTTGAGACTAGTTTTTTCAAAATCGCTTCCAAGACTTATTAGTACTTTCTACTTATCCGTTTTCCTTTGGGTGGTAGGGGGAAGTAACTTTGTGTTTAATATGATAATTGTGTAGGGTGTTCATGATTTTATGGGCTGTAAATTGTGACCCTCCATTAGTGATTACTTCCCAGGTTAATTCATAGCGTACAAATCATTTGAAGAGAAAATTAAGGATTGCTTCCTTCGTTGCGTTTGTAAAGGCTATTGCCTCTACCCATTTGTTCATATAGTATGTTGCAACTAGTATATAGGACTTCTGGTTTTATTTTGGGTTGAAGGGGCCAACAAAGTCTAGTGCCCATCTCTCGAAAGGTTTTGTGACTACTTGTGCTTGCAGGGGAATTTCATCATCTTGGCTTGTTCGACCCATCCTTTGACAGTTATCGTAGGCCTGGACATGCTTCTTTACATCTTTAAATACTGAGGGCCAATAGTATCCCATCTGTAAAATCTTATGCCGAGTTATTTAGTTTGAAAAATTTCCGCCACAGGGATCATCATGACCTGCCTTCAATACATCATAAATTTTGTCATCTCTTACACATCTTCGGATATGGAGGTCATCCCCTGTGTGGAAAATATATCCATCAATCCATGTGAACTGTGCACTACGTTGGATGATCAATTTCCTTTCCCTAGATGATAGGTGTTCTGGTAGTTTCCTAGCTACCAGATAATTCGCAACATCAGCATACCATGATGGATTAATAGTGATCACAAATAGGTGTTCATATGGAAATTGGTCTTCAACAGTCAAAGAATCATTTGTTTTGGGCACGCGAGACAAGAAATCTGCAACGAGATTTTCTCTTCCGGATCGATCATTGATGGTGATGTTTAATTCCTACAATAGTAATAACCACTGAGTAACCCGTCCATTAGTAATAGGTTTGTTAGCTAAATATTTAATAGCAGAATGATCAATATACATAATAACTGGATAGCCTGTTATATAGTGGAGAAATTTATTAATAGCATGTATAACGACTAAAAATTCTTTTTCTGTTACTGTATAATTTAATTCAGTGGGAGTAATATTTTTTCTAATAAAATAAATAGCATAAGTTTTCTTGTCTTCTTCCTATCCAAGGACAACTCCTATGGTGATATCTGATGCATCTGTAGAAATATGAAATGGCAGTTTCTAGTCTAGTCCTCTTAGCACCGGTGCTGTTGAGACCAACCTTTTGAGTTTTGAAAATGCAACATCACACTTATCATACCATTGAAATTCTGCATTACCAATTCAAGCATGTAAAGGTGCAGATGTTCTTGAATTTTTTTCTATGAATCTAGGATAATAGCCTGCACAACCAAGGAAACTACGTACCTCAGTTTGTGTATGAGGTGTAGGTAGATTAAGGATTACCTCTATTTTTGTTGGATCTACCTTGATTCCATCTGCAGAAACATAGTGTCCTAGTACCACACCTTCAATCATAATCATATGACACTTCTCATGACTCAAACATAGGTTGGTAGCAATGCATCATTCGAATACCTTCTCTATATTGCTTAGAGCTTGATCAAAATCAATACCATAAGGGGTGAAATTATCCATATAAACTTCAAGTCCTTCATTAATAAAATAAGAAAATATGTTCAGAATGGCTCTCTGGAGTGTGGTTGGAGCACTACATAATCCAAAGGGAAATATCCGGTATGTGAAGGTACCCCAGGGACATGTAAATGTAGTTTTATCTTGGTCTTCCGGAGCAATTTGGATCTGATTATAACCACTAAAGCCATCTAAGAAGGAAAAAAAAATCTTCCCTGCTAAAGTATCAAGGACTTGGTCAATAAAAGGTAGGGGGAAGTGGTTCTTCTGGGTAGCTTTATTGAGTTCTCTGTAGACTAAACAGATATGCCACTTTCCATTCTTCTTGGGGATGATTACTAGTGGAGAGACCCATCGACTGTCTGAAATGGGATATATAAAATCTACATCCAACAACTTCTATAATTCCTCTTTAGCAATGTCCCTGAGATGAGGATTCAATTTTCGTTGGGGCTATCAGATGGGCTGGGCATATTTCTCAATATAAATATGATGTGTGTAGAGTTGATGATCAATGCCCTTCATGTCAGGATACTCCCATGCAAAATCCTGTTGATGTTTAGAAAGGATCTGAATCAATTTTTGTTGTTGTTGCAAATTCAAATTAGCATTGATATTCAAACACCTCCCTGGTGCAATTTCAATTGATATGTTGTTATGGGCAAAAGTAGAAGGAATCTGTTGCTCCATCAATTCTTCTAGAGGATCTCCATCTGCTTCTTTATCTAAAACAACTTTTAGCATTTGACATGTTGGGTTGCTTATAATGGTTGGGTTGTTAATGAAGTTACTGATCACATCATATTCTAGTTGGTTTTTGAGAATGAGATTTTCTTCCAGTGTGAGCAGGATAGTAGATTCTTTTCTGGATATCCAGGCGATGTCAATTGTTGATGTATCATAGGCAGACTCAGTTTAGCAGGAGGGTATAGGATGAGGTTCTTTGTAGCATTTCCTCTAGCAATTGTCATGTTTCTTGTGCAACATCCTATGTATGCATCTATTGATGCGAGCCATGGTCTTCCCAATATCAATGGGTGTCCATTGAGTCTACTTCTTTGTTGGTAACTAGGAAATCAACTGGGTATTCCCAAGAGTCGACTGAAATTGCTACATCTTGTAATGTTCCAATTGGTTTAACCATTGATCTATCAGCCAATTGTGACATAATTGAAGTAGGTTTGAAGGAGGTGATACCCAGGATGTTACAGGTCTCAATGGTCAGAATATTAATGGGTTCCCCCAAATCCACTAGTGTATTTGGAAAAGAACAACCATGTATCTGAACTGTTACTATGGGATTCCCTGGGTTTTCATACTTGAATGACTCCTTCTTGCCTAGAATAAGACTGGATAAATATCCTACCACATGAACAGTTGATTGATTCTTAGCTTTCCTAGCAGGCTTCTTCCCACATATTTCTTTGATCGTTTTTGCATAAATTGGGATGTCTTGTAGAGCCTGTAGGAGTGGGATTTTAACATATAGATTCTTTAGTTCCCCAATGATATCGAAATTAGGATATACAACTCGTTTATCTATCATTAGCCTCTCGAAAAATGGGGGAGGAGGAATTACGTCCTCATCGGGATTATGTTGCTCGACTGTGTTTCCCCCCTGTTCTACTTCTTTTGTTATGACCACAGTTGAGGGTGTTATTGTTGGTTGTATATTATTTTCATTCTCCTACTCTTGGAAAATTTTACTTTCTTTAGGAGAAATTATACGCCCTGACCTCAACCGAAGTTCGTTTCACCCTACTGAGTTGATTTCCCCCTCTAAATTATCAACAATTTTCACGCGTTGGGCTGGTCTATTGTTAGGATTTGGGTTGGGTTGAGCTGGTAATTGAGGGCACATTTGAGGTTGAGGGTTCTGGGGTAATTGAAGTGGGGCTTGTAAAGTGGGTTGAACTTGAGGATCCATCCCCATGGGTTGATTGGTCATTTCCATGGGGCGCTGCCAATTTTGATTCCAATTGGGGGCTTGGGCAGCTGTGTTAGTCCAGTTTGAAGGATAGGGGTTATTATTTGAATTATGCCAAGATGAGGTAGGGTATTTAGAGTTAGGCCAGGTGGGATTTAGAGCTAATTGATTTGGCCAGGTCAGATTTGTAGCTAATTTATTTGGCCAGGGTGCAGTAGGATATTGTTGGGACTACCAGGTGGGGTTAGAAAATGGTTGGCTTTGCCATAAGTTTCCATAATTTTGCTGCTAATTATACTTCCCAGAAAATAAATAAGAGGGATCTTATAGTGTACTTGGGGGATGGGCCTGCAATTAGCGACGCTGAACCATCAAATATACTGGTTTTGTTTCCTCTTTTGCTTTCTTAAAGACAAATTTTAGTCCTAGAAGTGATGGACATTGGTCTCTTGCATGGTATTTGGAACAGATGGCGCAAACCTGAACAAAATCCAATGGACAATCCCTTGGACCATGTTTCTTTCTGCATCGGTGGAAAAATATGGCCAAGGAATGTTTTTCTTCTGCTTGTTTCTGTTTAGCCTGCAGAACATCCAATTGTGTAGTCAGAGTACTCAAAATGTCAGTTTTGAAATTTTCTAAAATATTACCAACTTATGCTCGGGTGACACCCCCGCTAGTAATGTTTCTATTTTTGGTGAGGGGAGCCCGCATTCCCGATCTGGTTCATCTACTTCCACATGAGAACCTTCTACATAATTGGATAATGTTATCATAAGTCTCTTGATAAATATCACCTTTTCCCATTAAATTCAATGTGTCTACCCATTCATCCTTCATACCTTTTATCAGAGTGGATTTAAGTACCTCACCTGGTAGTGTACTGTAAGGTGATCTTTGCAAGTTATACTAAAACCTTTCAACATATTATTCTAGTGTCTCATTTTCTTTTGCAGTCATTTGAAATATTTCATATTTTAGATCCCCTGTTCTACAATAGTCTTGATATTTCTTAAGGAAGGCTTGTTTCATTTCATCCCATGAATTTATAGTCCCCCCTCCTAGTCCCATAAACCATTGTAGAGCTTCTCCTTTCAAAGTGGAAGGAAATAGTTTCATTTTCTAGGGTTCATAGGTGTAGTCATAACCTCTACATAGGACATCAAATTCGAATAAGAACGCATCAGGGCTTCTGATATCAATCCATGAAAGGTTGGGGGATTCTGTAGTGGAATGGATTTCATTGGGGCATTAGAAACTAGAGAAACTATAGGATATTCCAAAGTGGAAGTTTGGGTCCCCAGTTGATTTGGTTGTGTCATTTGGTCGAAAATATGCCAATAATATTCAGGGATTTCTTAGCCTGGGTGTTCTATTTGAGGTGGTTGATTATTTGGTCCTTTAGGGGATTTAATTTCTCTACCTTTATCTGGGATTTCAGGTGTACCTTCTCCTATAAAAATCACAGGAGATCCAGGATCAGGTGGTGGTTATGGGTTTTCTTCAGCAACCCCACTAGTCTCCCCTTCTCCTTCTTCCAGATTACAAGAATTTCCCTCGTCTAAAGGGATGAGAGGTGGCTAATATGCCTTTTGAAAACTTTGTCCAGTCCCTTCAATTCTTCTATGAACTTCAACATGAGTTGCAGTCGGTTAATTTTCTTCTTGAGGGATTCAGGAAGAACCTTTCCGATGTCCAACAAAATCTTGAGATTCATATTTTCAGATGTTTCTTCTATAAAAGTGCTTCTTCCAAGGGGCATCGGGCCCTGGTATTTTGTAGTTTTTGGTGGAGTTTTTGGTTTTTCAGGTTCTTTATTCTTAGTCATAGACACACAAAATTCGAAGTACCTATGCAACCTCTTATGCATCAGCTGAAGGTAGGCGCTGGCACAAGAATTTTACTTGTTGCCCACGTAGGTTCTTACCTTCCATTTTCAATACCTCATCCTCTAGAGATAAAACCTATGTTATCTTCGACATTCTCCCCGACAACGAAGCCAAAATGTTGGGCTCTAAAGATGTCCTAAAAACAACCTTCGTTTAACATTAATTTATCAACTCGAGGATTCATCTTTTCTTTCAAGAATATCAACAAAGTCAATGCAGATAGTTGTAGAGATTAAAATCGTGTAGGTAAAGAAAATATGAGTTTGTTAATAATCAAGTTCCTCACACATTCATTAAGACTCTGAAATTAAGGTCTTACTTAATAGAATTATAATCTAATCTATAACATGCTGTGAATTTAAGGCATTAACCAAATTGTTGAATTCATCTAGCTAAGAAACAATAATTTAATATGTGAAAACACTTAATGAATCAATCTATTTCATCTGACTTGAAAAAAATAATTCAATCTATGAGAATACTTAATGAATCAATCTATCAATGACTATTTAACCTACTAGAAAAGAGACAACAAATTACTGTAAAATTAAGAAAGAACAACAAATGCAGATTTAAGCGAAAGAAACAACAATTGTGAATTTAATCGAAAGGAACAACTAATGTAAATTTAATATAGGAACAACGTATGCGAAAATGAGAGGAAATGTCAGACAAATAAACTAACAGAAATGGGAAATGGAACAACAATCGAAAACCTAATGAAACATCTATCCTCTATAAAATAACATAACCAATTTATAAAAACATCAACAGACTCACACATTTATCTTAACTGTTGCAAAGAGATTTAAATCACATGACTCAAATAAAATTGATATGATTACATATTGAGACAGTAACTCCTTTCAATTGGGCCCACGGTCTTCAGAAGTACTGCTACTAGAAACTTAGTATGCAAAAATGGTAAAAACGCTAAAGGCTTCCATTAGCTTCATAATTGGTAAAACATTTACAATAGACTGCTTGTACAGATAAATTTAGAGATCCGAATGCTTGGATAAATTTTGTTGGATAGTTTCTATGGTTCATTACCCTCTATATATTACAATAATATGGGTAAACGATAGATCCTCGATATTGATTTTACTATTTATAAAGATTACAAAACAGAGAGTCAATCTTCCTCAAAACTACTTTGCACCTGATTTCTTCGATCTCCAATAGTTTATGTATCTTCATAATCTTATCAAGTATCTTGAGTTTAACTATAATTGTCCATTTTTGTAATAAAATCAAACAATTCAAACCAAAATTCAGAAATTATCTAATACCACTTAATAACATTTCTAGAATACTTTTTAATCATTTTATTATCTAATTATTTCTAATTAATGGAAAATTCAATCAAGATTATATCATAAACCATGGTGATAAGGAGGATATTTGTAACTTTTTCTCAACTCAACAGTACCCTTCTTATGAAAAAGAAATGTACTCCATTGTGCAAGCCTGCTGCCAGTGGGGACATTACATTTTGGGGAAGGAGACAATCATCCACATTGATCACAAGCCACTACAGTTCATGCAAACCCAAGGTAAATTACAGAATGACCTCCATCAAAAGTGTTTCACATACTTACATCAGTTCCACCTAAACATCAAGTATAAAGAAGGGAGTACCAATTGAGTCATTGATTGCCTCAGCCGACCTCCAGTCGTGACACTCACCACGATGTTAGACTCTTGCGGCCATGAGACCTTCAGATGGATCCACCTCTATGAGACAAACCCTGACTTCTCCACCACCTACCAAATGTTGGGAGAAAACTCAGTGGTCTCTAATTTCCATCTTGAGGATGGGTTGTTCTCTCATTTGGGCCATCTCTGCGTTCCATCAAGTGAGTGCGCAAAGATTATTTGGGAATCTCACTACAGTCGGGTGGTAGGATACTTTGGCATAAAAAAGGCAATGGCAGTGTTGCAGAAACATTTCTACTGACCGTAATTTTGACAAGATGTCGGCAGGTATATCAGGTCCTACACCACCTGTGCTATTGCCAAACCGACCACTAAGAAACATGGCATGTACACCTCTCTGCCTACTCCTGACAAGCTGTGGGAATCGATATCAATGGAATACATGTCGGGCCCCCCGTCCACCAAGAGGGGAAATGACTGTGTTTTTGTGGTTGTTGATCGCTTTTCCAAGATGGCGATTATGGTTTCTTGCAAGAATAACATCATTATAGAGGCCACTACCAAGATATTATTTAAACGTATCTTGGTACACTTTAGGATCCCACAAACCATTGTCTCATATCAAAACAGTTAGTTTCTCATCACATTCTAGTTGAGCCTCTGGTCATTGTTGGATACCAAGCTCATAAAATCCACTGCCTTCCACCCCCATACAAATGGCCAAATTGAGGTCATCAATCGGATGATCATACATATACTACACATGTACAACTCCAAGCACCCCCACACATGGGATGAGAGTCTTCCCTATGTCCAACATAGCTACAATCGATCCCTGCATAGCTCAATTGGCCACAACTCCTTTTAGGTGGGGTTGGGATTCCAACCATTGGGCCCCATGGATGTTGCACTACCCCTAGCGATGACCTCGGTTGAATCATCTCCTGCTCCACCAGAAGATGAAAAATCCACCCGGTTCATTGATCTGATCCATCACATCTACCAACATGTTCAAGATATTTTACAGAATTCCAATGCCAAGTACAAGCAACACCATGATCAACATAGGGGGTCACATAAGTTTTAGGTGGGCGACAAAGTTTGGTTTCACTTGCAGAAAGAACACCTTACATGGCCCCATCAGAAGATTCGACCACTCTGGTATGGGCCATACACCATCACCAAGTTTGTGGGTGACAATGCTTTTGCGCTCAACATTCCCCCTTTCCTTTTCCAGCACCTAGTCTTCAGCATGGCTCTCCTTCGGCCATATTTCCCACCATTATTGAACACCTCAGAGATAGTAGAGAAGTTCACAACAAGAGATATCAATCCTAATTGCATGCAACATGAATCTAGTGATCATATTGTGGACACATAGATCAAGGGCACCTGACAAAAAAGGATCTAGTTTATTGAGTTGTCAAAGTAGGGCAGCTCTTGCACCAAGGCAAGTGGCTCACCTGGGGCCAAATTTAGCAGAAATTTCCTCATCTGATGTGGGAAATCAATAAAATGGAGACCATTTCTTCCTAAGAGGGGAGGATCTAATCCATATTTTATGAGAAGAATGAAATGAATACAGATTATTAAAATATGCTTAACACAGAATAATAGAGATACAATAAAACTGATTTTCTATTCAATAAGGAAATAAGTTGAAACTGTAAAATGCAGCAGAGAACAAGATTGCTGGAATGGTGGAGGATTATCTCTAATAAGATATGTGATGAATGTGCTCATTCGTAAGAAGATGATTACAATGAGGCTTTGAAGGCCTTTTTACAATAAATAGGAATGTCAAAAACCCTAGACATCCAAAAATCTAACCCTAGGAGATGAAGCGCCAAATACCATATGGGCCATGTTTGGGTAAGTTAGTACATCAACTTCCCAGGGTCGTAACTTTTGCATACGATATCCCTTTTAGGAGCACGATATCCCGTTGGATAGTGGCGAGCCCTAAAAATGTTGTTTAGGGCCTCAAAATGGCCCCGTAAGTCAGGGACCCGAAAACTAGGAAAAAAACTACCAAACTGGAAAATTGCCAAAATGAATAAGTTGGAATAGGTGGGAGGCCACCGACATCCATCTGGATCAATCTATAGTATATAGATAGACCCATGAAGGATATGAATTCCATCACATTCTTAGGTTTTGTCCACCTTTTAATGGCCTCAATCTTTTTAGGGTCTACTGCTATCCCTTCTTCATATATGATATGCCCCAAATAGTGATTTATGTTTTGATAAAATGAGCATTTGCTCAATTTTTCATACATTTGATGCTCTCTTAGCACTTTCAAAACCATCCTCAAATTATGATCATGTTCTTATTTTGACTTGGAATATACAAGTATGTCATCCAAAAAGACAATGACAAACTTGTCTAAATATTCTCGGAAAATGCCATTCATTAAGCACATGCAAACAACTGGTGCATTTGATAACCCAAATGGCACCACTGTGAACTCATAATGAACATACCTTGTCCTAAAGGCAGTCTTATTGATGTCTTCCTCTTTAATCCTTACCTGATGGTATCCTGACCTAAGATCTATCTTTTAAAATGTCCTTGCATCCTTCCAATGATTGAAGAGATCATCAATCCTTGGTAGATGATAATTGTTATTTATAGTTACTTTGTTCAACTACCTGAAATCAATGCACAATACCAAGGTCCCATCTTTCTTCTTCACAAATAACATTGGGGCACCCCAAGGTGACACACTTGGGCATATGTACCCTTTATTTAAAATTTATTCAATATGCATTTGAAACTCCTTCAGCTCTAATGTACTCATTCTGTAAGGAGTATTTGATACTGGAGCTTCCCCAACCACCAAATTTATAGAGAAATCAATATCTCTCTTTGGAGGTAGTCCTGGTACCTCCTTGAACACATATTCATAATCTTCCAAGACTGCATGATCCTCCATATCTGACACCTTATCCTTAGAATATTCCTCCATATGGGATGCAAATATTTGACATCCCTTCATGTAACACTTCTTTAGTTGCATTGCTGAGATTTCCTAGATAGTAACTATCCTGGGAATTCCTTGGACTGCTCTTTGATTTCCTTCCTCATCCAGGCAAGTGAATTCCTTGTTATGACAGTATAATATGGCATGGTTTTGGTCCAACCAATCCATACCAATTAGGAAATCATATGATCCCAAAGGAAATATGTTCAAATTTACCTTGGTACTCGGTCCATTCATGCCCACTGGACATGATTTAACCAACTCAACAACCTTTCTCTTGGATCCTGTAGCCAACTGCACCAGCCAATATTTCCCATGATTTCTTCTTGGTAATTTAAATATTTCCACTACCTTAGGATCTATATAGCTATGACTATCCCCCAAATCAATTAAAATAGTAAAGGAATGGTTATTGATCATACCTTCGACATCAATCATGTGTGATTGAAACTCGACTTGCTTGTTGTCTAGGACTGCATAGATCCTAGGTACTCTTCTTCCCATGTCCTCCATTATTTTTTCTTACTCAACGTGGTGAACAACTCTCACCTTGTCCTTTTTGTGAGGGAAATCTCTATACTTATGATTTCCATTACAGCCCCAACATTGCATAGGTGTCTGCCTTGGCCTTTGCCCACCTACTCCAGCCATCCTGGAATCCCTCAAAATTGGCTATCCTTGAGGACTATTTCTAAAAAATGGTGACTTCTTTCCCTTCTGCCTCTGCTCCTTCTAAAAATTCCTCTTGTCTTACCAGGATATTTGGAAAGTAGGTTTTCCCTTATGCTGATCATATAAACATTTTTCCTTCCTTATGGTTTCTTCCATAGTTTTAGGATCATCATAATAGATTTTTTCATCGATAAAATATGGCATCCCACTCATATATATTTGGATCTTGACTACCTCATCCTTAATGAAAGGGACATACTTCAACATCTATAGAAATTTCCTTTCATATTCATCTATAGTCATGCTTCCCAATTTAAGTTCAAATAACTCTTTCATCTTCTCACCATAGTATATCTTGGTTAATTACTTCTTTTCAAAATGTTTCTTGAATCCCTTCCATGTGACATCCCTCTCTATGATGTGTTTCACTTGAACAAGATGATCCCACCACATGGATTCCTTTCCTTTCAACTGATAGATTGCAATTATTCCCTCTGCATGAGAAGAATAACTATGCAATTGTAAATATTTCCTCATGCCAAATAGCCATGTCTCAGCCTCTTAATCTTTCTTATTCTCTACATCAAAAGTAGGAGGCTTGATCTTATTCATTTCTCCTTTCAACTCATCCACCCCATACCTCCTATGTTTCCTGATAGGGGATGGACTTGAGCTACTGTGTACTCTCTTATGGGAATGTTTTTGGGAGTGTTGGTGATGTCTACTACCACTCCTTGACCTTCCTTTCTTGTTAGGGGTCCCGTGACTTCCTGATTTGTTGAAGCTACTCTCCTTATCCAAATTATTTTCAATTCTTTCCAAGCTCCATATTAACTTCATATTGAAGTCTTCTTGTTGCTCCTTGGCTCTCTTAAGCCTTTCATTATCTTCCTGGTGAATTTGGACATCTTTTTGCAAATTTTTAATGATGTTCATCATGCTCACTTATTTATATATTTCTTCTCCATGCCCATTGGAGTTTGTTCCTTCAAATCCCAAATGGACATCCATTCCTCTAACTTCATCCTCCAGATTGTAAGCATCCCATGCTTCCTCCATTTCTCTTCGCTAGGTAATAATTTTTTTCGGTTCTGACAATTGGTAACACTGCAAAAATGTGCAGTCAACTGAATTTTTGTCAGGCTATTAAACTTAACAATTTTCCATAATAGCTTAAACAATCTGATTCAACAAAATAATATCAGACTCTATTTTATACGGGTTTTTCTCGATCAAGAATCCCCGTGGCTCTATCTCCAATCCCTTTTCCATTCTACAATTTACCTTCAGGCGCTAGCCCCTTTTCCTTCAGTCCTTAACTTGCATGTGACCATGGCTATGAGAAAGTGCTAATAGTTGGGTGCTTATCCGAAGCCTTGAAACTTCAAGGATCCAGAGTTTCAGAGGTTTCCCTTTCCGCACATCACAAACATCACAGAACCTAGAACTGGAAAATTCATGGAGGATGATGGATCTACGGTATGACCCACATTCTCTATTAATATCTATGGTGGAAAAGAAATTTGGGACTCCGAGATTTGGAAGTTTCCAAACTATCCATACTCTCAATCCTTCTAAAGTGCCAAGTCTCCAGACTATTGCATCTATTTCCAAGTGTCATTTCCTGATCAACAATCGAGATTAACTCGGCCCTCTGGTCTTCAGGACTTCAAGGCTTTGGGACTTCGAAGCTTCGTGGTTCCAAGACTTCGGAGGTTTTCAAATCTGCACACCCCAAAAATCCCAAACCACGAATCTTTGAATACTTTCGTGTCACTCTTGGTGACGTTATCACGTCATGTCACTTTGGCACTACGAGAATTAGATGATTTCTCTACTCAATGATAACTGTAACACCTTTCCTCTGAAGTACCAAGTCTTTGGAATTCCCGATCTATCACCACGCGTCTTCTGGGGTCAATTTTGTGTGGGTCTAGTCTAGTTAAATTCTTCGCCAAGGTTTAAGCTACTTTATGTAGTCATCAGGGGCCCCACTACCCATGCTTGAGAGAAGTGCCATGTGGAAAAATACTAGAGGCAGACACGTGGACCAATCAGATGGGTGACATGTGTCATGTTTTAAATGACATTTCTATCTTCCATAGGTTCTTAAATCACTGACATGTGGCACACATCCCATGTTCCCACGTCATCCTTGGTGACATCAATATGCCACGTCACTTCGGTACTTCAAGCTTCAGAAGATTTTACAGTTACATTCTTCAAATCTCTCGAACTCTGAACTTCCAAACTACTTTACCTTCCGGGGTCCACATGGTATAGCTATCAACAATTAAGGTGGTGGCACATGGCATGTATAGGAAGGTTCCACATCACCAATGGCGACATCATCATTCCACACCACTTTTGTTCTTCAGCTTCGGGGCTTCTAGATTTGATACTTTTAACACTAACACACTCCAATTATCCTTAATGCCAAAATCCCAAACAAGTTGGTCTTCTGACGCGTGTTTCTTTTGATGAATGGTCCGGATTAACTCTGGACTTCGAGCCTTTAGGATTTTGGAGTTTTCACATTAGCATACTTTGCTTCTCCTAAATGTCGAATCCTCGAACATGCAAATCTTCTAACAAATGCCCTTTTTGTATGAACAGTCTGGATCAATTCTGGACTTCGAGACTTCGAGAGTTTGTGGCTTAGAACACTTTGTTTCTCCTGAATGCCAAATTGTGAACGACTGTGATATCTATGGTTCACAACCACCCACGTGCAGATATGATGGTTGAGATCTTTTTTTTCACTGTTGTGCCTTACCTTCTACACTTGGATTGATCTAATGGCTCTGAACTATTCTTGCTCAAATACAACGGTAAACACTTCTCCTCGGATCTACGATGTTTATCCCATCTGGGACTTCAAAAATTTGGGATTCATCCCCTTTTGTTCTTATAAAACATAAAATTTGTTGAAGTCGCGAAGTCCGAAGTACTTAGGGGTTAATTTTCATGCACCTTTCTCCATATATTCCAGTTATGAAGTATTTGCTTCCTCTCGAATAGATCCTATGGCCCAATTTCAAACTCTACGGCCCAACACAATGGTTGTTGTGGCTTATTTATCTATTTCCATTCCCTAAGCTGTTGTACTTCCTGAGCTTCTGAACACAGTCCCAGTGTTCATACGGTGCCTTCTTGGCACCCATGGATGCTCTAAGGTTTATAAAATGTCCTTTTGGAAAACAATTCACTCTAAATCCTATGTTTCATTAACCACCTACATGGCCCATCCAGTCTCAGTGTTGAAGCCATGGCTATGATACCAACTTGCGACGTCCCCAACCACCAACAGGTCGGGAAACATCACTCTGTAAACACACTTTTCACTCTGATACCAATTTGTGACATCCCCGGCCACCCAGGCTGGGCAACACCACTGAGACAAAATTATTTTGCTGAAATATTCTTCTCATACACTTGTTCATATGGAAGAAACATTAACGCATACATGCAACATATATATAGACATTACTCATCAATTATAACACAAATACACAACATACAATGAACAAAGAATTGGTAATTATCTTTTCATTGAAGTACACCAACTACGTGCAAAACTTCCATGAACCTCCCAATCTTAGACCACGTTGCTCATCACTCTCAGCAATGGGTCACCCCCGAGCTGGGACTAAGCTCCACTGAGAAAGGGATTCCTAGGCTATGAAGGGCTAAGAGAAAATTGCACAGTCCAACATGAAGGATTTTCTCCAAGGAGCCATTTACACCTACAACTCACAAACTCTCATTCCCCATATGCATGACCCACCCTAGGAGTTTACACCTTCACTATCCAACATTCCATCAGCTGCTACACCTCCTTTTCCTTGGGCTTCAGCAACAGGTCATATAAAGAATTCTCAGAGCTCTGTGGCTACTACTGGATTCCCTCCAGGAGAACTCACTTCTTGTTGGCACAAGGGCAGACCCAGGGTTCAATGCTACAACAACGTACCAACAAAACCCTAACTACCAACCCTTTCAGCAACGCCTGCAAAGCAGGTGAAGTCTCACCTGAGGTAGAGGAAGGGGTGGTTGTAGGACTCAAATGTCTGCAACCTTAGTTGGGACACAGATCTATGATTCTAACACTTAACAGAGCACTCAATAGTTAACATTCATCAATATCCAATCTTAGTTACAACGTATTTCAACCCTAATTACAGAGTATCACAGTATTCATTCAGATCCAAGGTACTTAAGCACTAATCATATTTTTATAAGTTAGATCTAACATCCATCCATATTATTAAGCACTAAGTATCAACAAATCATTCATCTATATTAAATCACTAAGAAAGTAAACACATAAACACATCAATACATCGCACAAAGCATAGCAACACAACATGTACATGGTTCACCCCCACCCTGGGGCTACATCCACCAACTCTTCTCTTATTTATTATCTTTGGTCAAGCTTCTTATAGGCACATACATTCCAAGTTCTACACCGCAGAAGACACGAGCTCTATGCGCACTCCACCAGATCCTCCTTCTTCTAGCTAGGGTACAACACTAATCCTTCACACAATCTCTTATAGTTACTTGCACTAGCCTTACAAGCCTCACATAGTATGGACAAAGAACTTAAAACTCTTGATCACATAGATCCAACTCTAGCACTTAGCACACTGGCCTCTCAATCTCTTTCTTACATCGCCTAGCTACTTATTTATACATTACAAAATAGGCCTAAACATGGGTAAACCCATGGGCCGACATCCCATACCCATTACATAATCTCGAATCCCAAAAAGGGCCCTAAAACGGGCCGAGATCCCATGATATCCACTTCATCTTGCACTCCGCCTTCAACAGCTTGTCAAAGTCCCAAAATATGACCAAGAATCCTCAAAACTTGGTCAAGGGCCAATAGGCCCCCAACACTCACCTATGAATCATCTCGATTCACTCGGATCTGATTAGTTCTGCTTCAAAAGACTTAATCTTGGCTCGATCTTCTTCGACTTGTTGTTGTGCCACGGCCTCCTATTCAACAAACTCTTGGATGATTGCTTCATTGACAAGTCCCTCTAGGCATTGTTCAGCTACAGTGATGACTTGCTCCAGTTCCACTCCTCGGCCTTTGATCTCTGTGAGAAGTTGGTAAGCCTCATCCTATATAGGTTGGAGCCTTTGAGTTACTTGCATAACTCTACTCTGAATAGTGTGGACCTTCTGCTGGGTAGTGCACTACTCTTGGGATCACTTCATTCTTTCCATAGCTGACAAGGGCTTCAAATATGCATGTATTGTCTCTTCTTGTTTCTTCTCTTCCTGTAGCTGTGACTCTAGTGCCTTCAATTATGGATTCTCAGTGAGTCACTCATACATCTAGGCATTTTGATCACTCAATTGCTTGCATTCCAGGGAAAGGACTTTTATTCTTTCAACTTCTCATTGAGTAGTTGCTTCTCTTTGATCCCTTACATCTTGTGAGGTGTCGGGTACGGTGCGAAGCTCTAAGTCTGCTATTAATTTATGTAGATGTTGGATAGATTATGTTATATTCTCTACTTGATGCATGACTCAGTCTTCTACCCGTGGTTCTAATCCTTTCACAGAGTGGAGGGCTCTGTTGACTGCTTCTTTCACTTTGAGTTGCTCAGTGAGCAAATGTTATTTTTCTTTCTACATCTGTGCTTTCTCTTCTTCAAACTTTTCTTGGAGAGAATCCTTCTCATGTTCTGCAACTCTGTGTTGTTCTACGATTATGCCTTGCACTTGCTTCAAGGCCTGGGTAGCTTTTTCTATTTCTTCTTGTGTGCGACGAAGGCGAGCTTTGACCACATAATCTAGTTGACAGAGTTGGGATGGCTCTTCTCCCAACTCTGGTTCTCTTGATGGAAGGGGCACAGTGGACACTGTGCGGCTTGAATGAAGGGCCTATTGTACCCCTCAGAATTCGACCTTAATTCTGTCATACATTTCCTTCTACTTAGCTTCTTGTTTCTCCATGATTTTCAATGAAGCGTCGTTTAAGGCTGCTATTATGAAGTCAAAATCATCGATAGTGAGAACAATCTTCATCTTGGTCACAATGGCTCTTGATTTCTTTCGGGAAGAAGTTTTTTGGGGATAAACCTTCCTTATTTTCAGGGGATCGGTCTCATATCTAGGAGGTGTTACTTCACCTTTCTTCTGTTAATATCCTTTTCCATTTATCTCTTCATCATCACCCCCTCGATCAGGTGATACATAAGTAGTGTTTCCTGGGGCACTGCTTAAGTCTTGGACCTCTTTAGTCTTCTTCCTTCTGCTGGGTCCGAGTGTATCATGTTATTTGTGCGTGGTCTCTGGGATGTCAGGGCCAGCCATATATGCAAGGTTTGTCAGAATAAGGAGGTCTATCAACCAGTCCTTAGTGATCTACTCAAGGTCCTCTTTCGTGAGTTTGTAGTACAACTAAAGCTACTCCTTATGTTCATCGGCTCACGTTGTAATGTAGACGAAGTGCTGATCTGCGCAAAACTTTATCAAGGGTCAGAACTCTGTAGGGTGTTCGGAGTCATGTGAGGTTCATCTTCGATGGATCTCTTCAACTGAAGGTAATATGTGTGAAAAACAGGGTTCGACTGCCACTATTTTTTCATATCACTCGAGTACTAGAGTGTGGTGAACTTCGCAGCAAGCGGCTCAAATGGTTCAATATCCAGAAAGGTTGTACCTTCTGGCATATCCCAGACAACAAAATCAAAGAGGATCAGGAGCCAGCTAAAGTGAAACTCGCAGCCCTAATCCTGTGCTTCGCGACAGTCTAGTTCTAGCTGATTAACTAGGTACTTCACCCAGTTCATCTATAGATCTTCCATGCACTTCCCTGCGAGGTCAACAAAAAATCCTATGACCTGCGTAGGTATTTTCTTCCTTACTAAATTTTTGGCATTAGATGGAAGGCTAGGCACACTACACCATTCTGGATGGAGGCTACCTTGTAGCCTCATGTCCCCTTTTCAACATCGTCGTATGTATCGTTGATATTCTATGCTAGTGCTCGATCTGTGGCTTTTCCTGGATAGAAATCCTGTAGGTTGTGTCCTTGCATACTTAATCCTATGATCCTATGGATCAACGTTGGATTGGCTGTGATACGATAGTCTAGCCATAAGTAGCCTCCATGGTAAAATGAAAGAAATAGCTTGACACAGGCGTTGGCTTCTTGGTGCCTTCCAAAGTGTGGGATTTTCATTAAGTTTAACAAGGTGGACTACGCGAAGTTCATCATCCACTGTTGGAGGATTTTCTTTGAGTTATTCCCCTTTGTCTTGGTCAAGTATTTATACGGGGAGAGAAGACTATAGTTCTTGCGATCTCCGAGGTTGAAGTCATTGTACTTCAACACTGTGATCTTTTCCTGCTACGCTTGAACTGTGTGTATCCCCTTCAGGAGGTACGAAGTAACCATTGTGTACTCAAAATCTCTTGGCACACTATCTTGACTCACTGCTCTGGACAGAGGCGATATGTAATCAAGCAATATGGTCAGGATCAACTTCACATTTTCTAGGTCATCTCTATGTTTGGTTCTCTTTTCTGCTGATGGTCGAGA
Source organism: Picea glauca (assembly GCA_000966675.3). Taxonomy (NCBI): domain Eukaryota; kingdom Viridiplantae; phylum Streptophyta; class Pinopsida; order Pinales; family Pinaceae; genus Picea; species Picea glauca. The sequence continues at coordinate 794,032 of JZKD02S0284884.1, read as the reverse complement.
TGGTCTGGCTCTGCGAGCAATCGATGGAGAGGCTTGCACTCCTCTCATCGATGATTCTTGTACACCCGCAAACATCACTCGTTTATACACGAATCTCTCATTCATGAGGTCGATGAGTACTTCCTTCACAGACTCTTCGAGTGCGCTAAGTTCTTCGGACATACAAGATTGTGGTTCAATATCTCGGGTTCAAAGAGTAACTACTCAATGTAATAGGATGGATGGAAATAGCATGATCATCACTGTGTGAAATCAACTATTATGTAGGCTCAGATAGTCACGGTTGGAAAAAGTGTTCTCGTTGTGTGGCATGATGGGATAAATAGATAACTTGGCAACGAATCTCTTACAATGGGTGAGAAGCCTTCATTAACTCAATTATGTCCATTATGGTGTGGTCCCAATGGTCTGGTGGCAAACGTTCTGACCATAAATTCCTTTCTGCCCATTCGGGTCGTCGTTCTAACAGTTATATTGTTTCTAATGACTTTATTGTTTTGCCATGTGACACTGTTATGATATCACGACGAAGTTCCAGTTTTGCAAATTTTCCTTCTGCAAAGTTCCCTCTGGAATCTTCTGTAACTTTTCGATCTTAGCTCTCTTCTTACTTAGTTTTCAGGCCTTCTTTCCAGTGAGCTTTGTCTCAATATTCCTTTTTCCATTCTGATTCTTATCTTCTTTTGGGAGAGTAACATCATGCTGGTGAGATTCTTTCCTAGAAATCAAGGGTAATACTTCATCTGTATTTGGAATAGGTACTTTAGTGTTTTGTGGGTCTTCTAGTGTTCTTCCCACTTCGACATCCAAGTCTCTGGTTTTAAATAGATTTTCTCGATTCTCCTGTTCTTCAATTAAGTGTGCGATCCTCCTAGTCATGAAATCTTTCAACTCTTTCTTCTTTTGTTCTAAGATTTCTTCTTCTTTCCTTCTGGCCTGATCTCCTTCAATCCAAGGTTTTCCTGGTAACATAGCAAATGGATCATTGTTCTCAATAAATTTAAAAACTTCAAATTCTTCCTCTGTCAAAGTTCCATGAGCACTCATAGATATCTGGGTAAGTCTTCCACATAGGGTTATCATCTTTTCTCTGAATAATCCTATTCCTCCCAATGAAGGAATCATAGAAGGATCCCCTAAAAGTTTCCAAGTTCTTTCTGTCATGATATTCACCTATGTTTCCTCATCTAGAACACAGTCAATGTCTAAGTCTCCTATTCTTGTTTCAATGCACTCTTTTTCTTTGAACATCCCTGATAAGTTGATATGTTGATGGTCATTTAGGGTTTCTTTCATCTATAGCAATACCTTTTTATGATTCTTTCTGGGGTTCTATCATGGTTTCAGTTGCTTGACCTTTCTCGTGATCTTATTGTCTCATATTCATCCTTTCAACATTAGAAATAATTCTAGGGCAATCCAAAACTTCATGGTCCATAGCTTTGCAATAGAGTCAACTAGGTATTCTATCAGGGAATTCCTTATCCATATGTCCCAGTCTTCTGCAACCGTAACAAAGGGTTAATCCCCTCTTTCTCTTAAATAATCCCCAACCTTTCCCGTAGTGTGCACTAGGATCATGGTAGCTAACCTGCAAAAAAATCTTTCTAGGATCCTGCATCCATTTGTTAGTCCAAACATTCTCTCTATGAATAGGTATAACATATCTTTCACTATTCTTATCAGATCTATTCATATCAAATATTCTTTCTTCTATCAGTGCCCTAGGTTTCAAGCTAGGAAAAATCTTATCAAACATACCTAGATCCATACTTTAGAAACAAAAATTTCCACTAATCTTATCTTCAGCAGAGCACAAAACTTCCAAATCTAAAAAAATTCACTATTCTTACCTATATCAGAGCACAAAGAATTCGGATCTTACCTATTTTCTTCAGATCAAACTCCTTGTCTTAGCACAAAGCTTCACAGATCAAGTAGAATACTGCACACTAGAGAAACAGATCTACACACAGAGCTTTCACAATTTCAGGTTAGATCTTCGCACAAAGATTTTTTTTTCCTCAGTTCCCAACAATCACAGTTCAGGTTGGATATTTGCACAAAGCTTCTTCTTCCTTAGCTCCCAACAATCACAGTTTCAGGTCCTGGCAACAGAACCATTTCTTAGCATAGGGGCAGACCTAGGGTTCAACGCTACAAGAATGCACCAACAAAACCCTAACTACTGGCCCTTTCGGCAACACCGACGAAGTAGGTGAAGTGTCACCTGAGGTAGAGGCAAGGGTGGTTGTAGGAATAAGATGTCTACAACCTTAGCTGGGACACAGATCTATGATTCTAACACTTAACAAACAACTCATCAGTTAACATTCATCAATATCCAGTCTTAGTTACAATGCATTTAAAGCTTAATTACAGAGTATCACAGTATTCATTTAGATCTAAGGTACTTAAGCACTAAGAATATGTTCATAAGTCAGATCTAACATCCATCCATATTATTAAGCACTAAGAATCAACAGATCATTCATCTATATTAAAGCACTAAGCAAGTAAACACATAAACACATCAATACATCACACAAAGCATAGAAACACATCATGTACGTGGTTCACCCCCACCCTGGGGCTACGTCCACCAACTCTTCTATTCTTTATTATCTTTGGTCAAGCTTCTTACATGCACATAGCATCCAAGTTCTCCAAGTTCTACTTCGTAGAAGACATGAGATCTATGTGCACTCTGCCATATCCTCCTTCTTCTATCTAGGGTACAACACCAAGCCTTCACACAGTCTCTTACCGTTACTTTCACTAGCCTTGCAAACCTCACACAATATGCACAAAGCACTTACAACTCTTGATCACATAGATCCAAATATAGCACTTAGCACACTGGCCTCTCGGTCTCTTTCTTACATCGCCTAGATACTTATTTATACATTACAAAATAGGCCTAAACATGGGTAAACCCATGGATTGACATCCCATACCCATTACATAATATTGAATCCCAAAAGGGCCCTAAAATGGGCCAAGATCTCACGATCTCCACTTCGTCTTGCGCTCCACCTTTGACAGCCTGTCAAAGTCCCAAAATATGACCAAGAATCCTCAAAACTTGGTCAAGGGCCAACACTTCCTCAACATAGTCTCTCACCTGGAGAGAGTTTCTCACAAGCCTGACAACCTGCTTCTTCTATCCATGGGCCTGACAACCCACTTATTCACTGCCACTCCTCCACACATGGGCATGGTGATGGAAACAACAAAACCTGGACTTGGGAACAATAATGATGGAATAATATGCAAGAAACCCGCAGGGTACAGGTGTAGCAAGGGTGTCAATTCAGGTTTTTTGAAGAGGTTCAGTGTGGTTCAGGAATTCCAAAAGGCATACTAGGGATACTCGTGCTTCTTGGGTGCATTGGTGAAAAAATGGCCAAGAGAATATCCCAAAATAGTATGAATTCTCACTTATATTACATGTGCCTAAGCTGACACATGGCACTCATGAAGTGCGTTCCTCTCCATTTGGAAGTCGTACCCCTTTTTCCAAAGGAAATTAGGATATATACATATCCCACTCACAACATTTAGACCAATAATAATATATTATTATATTGGAATTAAGTTCTTAATCTTAGCCCCTCATTCCAGCCTCTCAACCTCCTTCCCTTACCCATCCTAGTGGAGCTTAGTCCCCCATAATTCTTTCTTCATGGTCAGTTTACACGCAATGATGTATTTTTTTTATGAATGATATGCATAATTACATATACAAAATCAGGCCCATGTCCTTAGCCTCTAGGCTCTCCAACCTAATAAACACATAGGCCTACCAACTTATAATTACTTGGCTCACCAGCCTATAAACATCATTACATTCATAATTACAATCGGAGCTCAACCTTGGGGTATTACAATCATTGTAATTTCAAGGTTTTGAAACATATAAGGACGGTTACTAAAACATGCACCAATATGTGGCTATATGGTGCCAACCAACCACCCAACCAGAAAAATGCAATACTAGATTAAAAAATAGATGTCTGAATGACCATAATTTAGAAGAATATGTTCCACATAAAGCGTGCATTCTTTCCATTAAAAAAATAACAAACAAATTGTATTTATCTGCCAAGTAGGAAGGAAATAATCATATGCCCACATCACTACTATCATGAATTCCATTTTTTTTCTTAACGAAGAATCATAGGGTGTACAACTCATGTCTGGAATTTCACACACAAGAAGGTACAATAGATCCAAACAACAAATAGCCTTATGTATGAAATATTCATGTTTTTCTCTCTGATTTTTTCACTTCAGAATGCATTTATTTCCAATGGTTGTCTACTTATCGAATAAAAACTATTATATATAGTGTTTAATTTTGAAAGGGAGTTTCGACAATACAGATAAAATCAACTGTATCATAAAAAATTACTAAGTAACTATCAAATTTTCATTATCTTTTTTCTTGGTGCCCCAACATTCATTAGAATTTTGACTAGGTACAATATTCATTGGACTTATGAATCCCCTTTGAAAGTTTGCAATAAATGCATCTACCAAACCGTTAGGGGCACATGGAACCTCGTCATCAAACATGGATCATAAAGGTGGGTTTATAAAACCACCTGCTCCACGGTCTGCTCAACTATGGTGAAAACCATTGGTATCAGGGAAAGATCGTCAATGGAGCCACATTGACATCATTAGCATGACTCCACCACCACCCTGCAGCCTGCCACAATGGCACCCATGTAGCAGTTCCATGTTAACAAAGTATTCATATCATGGGTGTGTTTGGCACCTCGAGGATTAATTTTTGCTCCTAATGAGAGATATTGGAAAGGACAAGGATTAATGGATGTAGAGAGTGAGACTAAAATTTTGCAAGTGTCAAGTATAATACATGACACAGATCAGTTGCACTATATAGGATATGAGCAGATCATCTCAAGTGAGAAGTTATTCTATGTCATATTATAAGGGTCCTCCATCATTTTTCCACTGCATCAAACTCTTGAAGTGAGACTAGCACCAATTAGAAACTAGTGTGTTATAGTGGGCATGCATGTTAGTGTTAGTCATTTGAGACTTAAAATAGTATGTCGACCATGGGGAAAACTTGGGAAGGATTCATGTGGATAGATTAGAGGTCACAACACTACAATCATATCCTAAGCATCCCACCAGTCAAGAAGAGCCATGTTGCATCAACAACAGTCCAAGAATCCCTAAGACAAAGGAAGGGGTAGTCTCCAGTAGTAGTGGGATGACCAAAGAAAAAGGAACACATATTGAGGGGAGGAAATGATGATGCTAACACTGATGAGGGACTATGAAAGTACAAGGAGACGATATATATAGTAGTTCACAAGAATGAACATGTCCAGATTGGTCAAGCCAAATGTGTGTTGAAGGTGTTTGACCTAGGTATATGATACTGCGATAGTTTCCTCACAAAAATACCACAACTCATAGCTAACACATACCTAGTTGTATCAATATTTTCCATCCCCACCATAAACCTCTTCCTTAGGCTGGTCCGTAATACATCATCAACCATTAACTATCACTTCCACTACTCTCTTCCTGCCTAGTGGTGCACTCTCCATATCCATACCACACTTTGTGTCTTTCATCATACCCTTTGGTGCACTCTCAAGTTTTGAACCCATTCACACTGCAAGTTACTTCAGTACCACCCCACTATCTGAAGATGGTGACTAGATAAAATATGCTTCTGAGTATTGATTGCAACGTCCGACTAGAACCAAAAAAGAAGATTCTTCCTCAAGTAAGCACAACAAGAGTAAATCGAGTCTTTCAATATCACTGCCTCATAGATATAAAAAATGGCTCGAGTACTTGTGAATATATTTAAATCTAGTTTTGATGAATCATGTAATTGACCTATGGGTCATGGTGGTCCCCATGTGGATTATAATATATATATATATATATATATATATATATATATATATATATATATATATATATATATATATATATATATATATATAAGTTGTAAGTAGAGAGATAGGAAAGGAGAGGCTTGTTAGAGAGAACTTAGAAGGAATAATCAGAGAGAACAAAAGTGTATAATCTATAGTACACTTTGCCTAATTTTGTAATGGATATTGTAACTGTGATGTCTATCATGTAAAGATCCTACTATTAAGAGGAATTAATGGAATATCAATATTGTTTTGAATCATACTTGTCTTATATGTGATACTTGTTGTGATATTTAGTATTTATCTATAATATTTAATATTTATTTAATGCATATTTATAATAAATTCTAAATCTACCTATAGGAAATTATATTACAAGTTATATCATTTTGATTTTTTAGTTTGTATACCTACAAAAAATATACCTATTGTTTGATACTTCAATTTTTATACCTAGAGGAAATTATATTACAAGTTATAGGGCTGTAGAAAAGTTGTACATATTTTTATACCTTTCTTTGTGCAATTGGAAACTTAAAACCCTTTGCTATGCAAAAAAACAAAAAAATTCCTTGTAGGACAAAGAGGGAAACTTTTGCGTTCGTGTAAATTTTTCCTAGGTGAAAAATGCACGCCCAGGTCACAAAACTCATTCAATTTGAGTTTTTCAAATTGTAAATTGATTTTTAAGTCATTTTCCATATTCCTATATACTTGGTTTTTCATTTGCAGTCATAAAATACTATGTTGTTCAAAAATAGGCAAGAGATGCCTAGTAAAACCCTAGAAATTCACAACCTATTTGTAAAAAGTAAGAAACAGTTGTATTATACCTTATATTTGCATTGTAAAATTTGTTGAGGGTGTGGTTTATCATATTGGACCTATTCATGTTGTTACTTTTATAATTTCAAGTTTAAAAAGTGTTGTATAAAAGTGGCAAAGCTTGCCTTGTAATTTGGAAGGTCGAAATTGTACTAAGTGACCAAATTAAAATTCACGCCCAAGTTTCCATGTAGCATCAAGAATTTTTTTCTAAGTTTTAATATGGATATATATATATATATATGGTAAGTTTAAATATGACATTTAAAGTAAAATTCTAGAATAGGAGAGGTTGCTTTCATGCACCTAGATTTGGGATTTCATGTAAATTTGAAGGAAAAAATGCCTTAGAGTAAAATGCACACCTTAGTCTCAAGTTTGACCCAAATTGAGTGGTTCAACATGAAAAAAAGTTTATTTGTGATTTCATACATGTCTATAACCTTAGATTGGAATTTTCCAGATAAAAACCTACTTGATGTGCATAAAAGAAAAAACATTCCTTGTAAAACCAAAGGGCCAAATTGTTAAAGTTGGCTATATCAAATTGCATGCCCAAAGTTGGATAAGCCTCCATAATTTAATATTTAAGTTTTAAATTGACGATTACAATATTGTTAACATGTTTGTACAATTAGGAGTGCATTTACACTGCAAAAATGTTGATTTCTATACACAATGATTCATGACCTTTTGATGAATCACATGATGGAGGGTTGTTATAACCCTAAATTGCACCACACATGCTTACCTAGCATCAAGCCAACTCATATCCCTTCCTTTCCAAATCCATGCTAAATAAACTCTTAAAAATCCTCTTAAAACAAGTGACACGCACCCTAAACCACTACTGCACGCGTTGGAACGCTGGAAGGCCTACTACTGCACGCGTTGGAACGCTGACTGGCCTACTACAGCCCACGTTTACCTAACAAAGCACAAAAGGAGGAAAGTTTCCGACGGGAAAAAAAGATATGGGTCAGTTAACTGAAACTCCCGGCCATGCATGGCCGAGAGTTCGTCCAAAACCCTAGCTCCTTCTAGCCTATAAAAGAAGGGGTAGGGGTACTATTTGGAAGAGGAAAATTATAGCAAAGAAACTCTGCCCAATTGTCGAATCCATTTGTCCCAACCCTTTTGCCTTTCCTCAAGCCTAAGGAGAATTCAAGCAAAGCAGTTGGAGGACAAAGAAGAGGAGGAGCCCAGGATCATGATCGAGGAACGGTGGTCGGTCTCTATCATTATTGTAAGTTGATTCATCTTGAGATTAATAAAGAATACTTTTCCCGTCTCAAATGCACGAGTTATATATGTTTTATTGGATTTATGATTAATCTCTAACCCTCAAGTAGAAAAATAGCATGCATGCGTAGTGTTTTGTCTTGGTTGTAGGATTGTCTTTGGAAGGAGCAGCGTAAGCAAGCGAAAAAAGTGTAATGGAGGATATACACCAAACATCAGTAAAAAGGTTAGTAGGTCTTTTCCATGCTTGTGTGTGAAAAAGGGGTTTGAGTTTTGGGGTGATAGGTTAAAAGTGATTTCTTTAGGGTCATGATCTGCATGCAAGTTTAGCCCTAGCGTGTTAGTCCGTAGGGTATTATTTCCCAACAACAGAATTGGCGACTCCACTGGGGATAGATACTCTTAGGGTTTCCGGATTTGGTGGAGGTTTTTGGGTAGTTTAAAGGATCATATTCTCTGTTTCTTTGTTTGGCTATTTTCTGTTAGGTCAAAGCTAGTAGGGAACCTGGTTCTTTATACCAGTTTTTCCTTGACTGTGCTTGACATTTATTATCGGGACACACAGAGGTACACGTGGCCTGCAGAAGGCCTGTACGCGTGTAACCTGTGCCCTAACCTTCTGCAGCCCCTGTTTGAATGCCTGTTGTAGTGGTTTCAGTAGCATGTAGGGCTCATAGAGCTTAAGAGGCAGTCTCCTCTTCCCTGTCATAATTTTACATTCTCAGGGGGATTTCTGGATCCTATCTGGGTCTTGCTGGTTTACAGTCTTGTCTCAGTCTATTTTGTTGCATTTTTTATTTTTGCAATTATTTTTATTTTCTGTTAAGAAGAAGCATCCAAGCCTTTAAGAGACCCTGGTTGTCAATACCAGAGGCCTTTTCATGTCTGGTCTGCCTGTGTTTTGTTTTGTCTTAGCATTTATACAGTCTGCGGCCTGTGCAAGTTCTACTCGCGGGTACTCGTGCGCTGTTATAGCTCAGCACACGTTTGCATGCGTGCTATTTTAGTGACAGTCGCGAGCTTGACTGGGTGCTTTTCAGCCTGGGTGGGGCAGTCATCCCCTGCTGTGGTGAGAAGTGTGCCTCTCAGGGGTTTGAGTCTAGGGCTGCACAGTCAGTAGGTTAGGGCCTCTCATCCTTAGCCTGGTTTTTTCTTAGTTGATTGTTGATTAAAAAGAAAAAGGAAAAAGAAAGATTTTGTTTTATGGTTTTTAGAAAAGCGTACGAGTCGGTGCTTTCTTGATTGCCACTGTGCGTCTTTGCTCTGGTTCTTTGCGATCTGTGCTTTAAGCCAGAATTTTAGTTTGTTTTCTTGGTTTTGTGCTTGTCGGCATTTTCCCTTTGTTGCTTCATTTAGCACTTAAATAAAATAAAAATTATCTCTTGTTCATTTGCTTCTTTATTTGAAGATTGTGTCGCTACATCAATAGCTAGAAAGAAGTCTTTTTTTGTAAGTTTTTTCAGATAATTTAGGAGCATAAGTAGCCCGCAGATTGAGCAAAATTCCTTTATGTTTGTTGCATGAAATCTTAGAAAAGTTGAAAAGAAAAGAAGTCTTTCTTAGTGAAAAGTTGCTGGTTTTTGCATTTTTTGTAAAAGTTTTGTTTCCAAGCATTTCTTATTCATTTTGCTTTGAGTGTTTACACACCATCAGTTTCACTTTCATACCTTGTGACATAAAAAATCCCATTAAAAGAAACGCTAATTTAAAATCTATTAGACTCTTTTGTTTGTAGGGTTCATACACTAGCTCAGGACTAGGGCCTTGGAATAGGTTGGAGAGTAAATTCTCCAAGGCCACTCAAACCAAACATTGGAGTCTATCATAGGGAGTGTAGAAGTCCAGTTACATGAAAGTTATCTGGGACCCCCCTCTAACACAGGGGCTAAACACGAGGTTGCGTAAGGAAAGGTAGCGGAGATAAACCCCTACAAAGCCAGACCGAGCGTAGTGGAGAACACATATCGAGGATTTGTTGAGGGATTCCGTCGTTTGAATTTTCCACGAGGCTTCATGGGTCTCGAATCTGTTCGAGGTCCTCAGTTGTCTTCTAGACCATTTTCTCTCGATACCCTTGACAGGTTTCAGGCTTGATACCCTGCTCATTGTGGTCTACCCGATTATCGATTGTACCCGCCTGGTGACTGTTCGCGTGCTAGCAAACTAGTTGCCAATCTTTTCTAGGGACATACACAGGTGACTGTGGGGGTATACCGCGGTAGCTAGGACAAACATTGGGCCATGCTTTGCAGAGTATACCCGGAGGGTGCTTCCGTTTTCGAGTTGCACTTGCACCGGTAAGTTTCTCTAGTGTTGGTTGTTGTAACTGTTCTTCCAACTAGTTTAGTGTTTGCTTGATTTATCTCTTAGGGGCTTATTTTTTAGTGTGTGTTACTATTTGATCATGTAGAATACTTTAACGTGTCGTGGATCTTCTCACATAGTGGAGGATTCAGAGCTCCACCGGTCATGAAGGCTTCTGGGCCTGCCGCCGGTTATACTGGAGCCACCCCCGCCACCATTGAGGCGGAAGCTAGACCAACAAGGGTATTTCTAAGCAACCGGGTTACAAACCATTGAGCCTGAACAACTCCCGAAGGAATCAAATGCTAATCTTGGTTCGGTTGAAACCCAAACCACTGATACTTGGCCACAAGTTATTGTGCCAATTCAATTTTACGAAATCCTGTCAGTGCCTCACACAACTATGGAAACAAACGTTGTTACTTCCTTTGGGAATTCTTCCATTCCCATCACCATTGCTACCACAGGAGAAGCATCTCCTAACCTGTCGTCGTCGATTCGAGCCACTACGGTCTCGACCGCAACTACGTCGCACAGTGGCCCGTCCCCATCTATTGCGGCGACCACACCTCCCTTCACACCTAGTGCGATAGGCCCTCCGTTCTCATATGGTATGCCTAGTTCGGGCACCAGTCCTACACTCACTTACTCCACTTTACAGACTTTGGTTCTAGGGGCAGGGAGCTCTAACGCTCCTTTGCAAGGTCAACTTGGGGGCATTCCTGTCCCTTTCAATGCTTTTCCTTATGCTGGAGGTCATATCTCTCCTTCGTCCCCTTCGCTTGGTGGTCTGCATCAACAGTCCATCGGGCAGCCTACACACACAAGTTCATTTGGAGCCGGGAGTCAAGGAACACCTACACAAACTCTGCCGGTAGGTTCATCACCATTTGTTTGGAAAAGGATGTTTAGTAATAACACTTTCGCATCCACTTCTTTCCCATCTGGGGGCACACCCATTTTTGGACAGTCTACTCCGGCGCAGGGTATTATTCTTGTGTCGGGGGCACATATACTAGGACCTTGGAACTCAGGACAAGGATCCATTCCTTCCTCTGGAATGTCATTCTGGGGTAATTCTTTCCACAGTCAATGGAACCCCGGACAGACTTCTATGCCTCTCCCATCGGGACTGGCATGGGTAATCCTTCCCAAAGTCCGTCAAACACAATGAATGCCCAACATCCTATGTCCTTTATGGGGAATCATCCAATGATGTCTCCATAGACGTAAAACCCTTACGTTGGTCAGGGCCATGGTTTCTACCAGAATCCAGGCCAACAGCCAAACTTTTCCTAGAAACCTGGTGCCAGTCAAACTCCAGGACCCTTTTTCCCAGGCTATCAGCAACAACCCAAACTACCATTCCTGGCGAAGTTACACTTGCCAGATTTGACAAGGTTGTTAAATGATCCTATCTGTCACGATCCGCGTTGGACTCCTATGCCAACGAAGTTGCCTTCGGACATTCCAAAGTTCGATGCCAAGCCTAATGAAGATCTAGGTGATCATGTGACTACTTTCCACCTTTGGTGTTCATCTAACTCACTGAAAGATGACTCTGTCCAGTTGCGATTGTATGCACTCTTATTGGGAGTGTCGCGAAATGGTACATCGAGATTGATCACTCAAGATATTCTTCTTTTGGTGAACTGGCTATGGCCTTCCTTAACCATTTCCAGTTACCTGTGAGATACGACGCGGGCACAGAGCTGCTTTCTAATTTTGAATAGACGACAGCGGACGATATCTCTGACCATATATGAGAGTGGCGACGTCGAAAGAGTCTAATCAAAGTGCTAGTTCCATCAACATTCCTGCTTGAGTGGTTCCTTAAGTCTTTAGTCCCCCAATTATCTAAAGACGTCGCAACTTCTGGGGTTTTCTCCGAGGAATATGCCATCATGAGGGCTCAACAGTTTGAGCTTATCTATTCTCAGTCTGGTTTATTATATAACATCCTGCCGGATGCACCACGATCAATTCTAGATAAAACTAGACAGAGAGCCAGACCACATGCCGATGGTATTGTTGGTTCAGCCCAAACCAAGCCCGCTGAGCAATTGACAAAACAATTGCAACAATTATATGTACAACACTTAGCGGCTAGCCATACTACTACTTTGGCTTCTCCTCCTACCCAAATGTCGGAAGTACACTCCGTGCAGACGACTAACCCAAAGGCCAACCAACAGCCTGAAGGGAAGAAAAAACAATGAAAGAAGGGTAAGGGGGAGAAAAAACCCACTGACAATGTTGGTGAGGGCACCACAGAAAAGCGGAAGGTGAGGTATCTGTGCAACTTTTGTGCAGAAGACCACCCGACCCATCTATGTCCTCGACTTGCAGAGGCCCAGAAGTTTGTCACATAGCAACAACAAGTTGTGTTGACTAATCCCTTTCATCATGGGAAAAATTTAACTCAAGCATCTACAAGTGTCGAAGGGGGAAGCCAAGAAACCTGCCCTCCTCCAAACAACTCCTCATCTGCGAATGTATATATGGTTAGGGGTGATGCTTTAATAACGACTAGAGCACATGACTATAGTAAACCAAGCGCCTCTGAAAAGGGTAAATAAACCGAGATCCCATATCTTCCTCTACAGATTGAGAATACGTTGGGAGAAACGATGACACGCATTCCAAAGGGTGCATTTAAGAAAGATTCTCACAATCCATATGCAAGGGCTGCCCAAAATTACTCTGTGGTGGAAGATTTATCTCAAACCCCTCATTCTATGTCTGCTTTGGAAGTCGTCCAAAGTTGCCCTGCTCATAGGAAATCCTTGTTGACTGCTTTAGGCTATACTGAGACTTGTAACCCGGGTACCATCATGTTAGATACAACTGACTTGAAGCCTCGTCTGCCTTACCACATCGCATTTCAGATAGTAGTGGCTCATCCCACGAAAATTTTTACACGGAATATCTTCCACACGGTGGTCAACGAAGGCGCTTTGACTTGCGTTATGTCGTTAGCATGCTGGAAAGCCATTGGTCAGCCCGAGTTGTCTCCATCACCTACTCTCCTTACTGCGTTCGACGGTCGTTCATTCCGACCACATGGCATCATTTCTTCTTTCCCTGTGCACTTAGGAGGGAAGACCGTGTGCGTCGAAGTCGAGGTAGTCGATGCCCCCCTCGACTACAATCTCTTATTAGGTCGTAGTTGGACTTATGCTATGCAAGCGGTGGTTGCTACAATTTTCTGAGTCTTGTTGTTTCCACACGAGGGTCGGATAGTGACCATCGATCAATTGTCCTTCTCTAGACCTGACCCAGCTTTGGGGGCATCCACAGTTCCCATGATTGATAATCCTCAAG